>CALSCE010010647.1:5115194-5138737 GCA_943593645.1 Bovichtus variegatus
ACACACACACACACACACACACACACACATAAAAACGTGAGAGAGACCAGACACCAGGGTCCTCCTGTTCTCGCTCATCTTACATGAACATTTGCCCGCTAGTTGAATTCTAAACCACTGTGATGATCATCAGAAGAGCCTTTGAGAAGCCTAACATGCTAAATCCTACTACTAAACCACAGTTTTAGGATTAGCCTTTGTAAATCTCACCCAACAAGGGCTGCAAACAGCAAGCACTCTCCTCAGAGGGGACACACCTAGCTCACCTTTGCTCATCTCTCATATTTCTGTTTTTTTTTTGTTTGTTTTTTTAATTAACCAAAGGAAGGTTATGTAGGTTGTTTGTTTGTGAATGGAAGTGAGGAGTTTTCTGAATAAGGCCTGTGCCAAAACCACAAATAATTTTATCCACATTTCTCAGCCAATTAAAAGTCTCTATTCGGCCTGTTCAGCCATCAAAGCGCTAGGAGACGAGACCTTATTTGTGGACAAAAGTGGGGCAAAATTTCCAGAGATTAGTGTCTAGTTTTCACTGTGTTCTATAGAGTTAATGTTTCTGAATGAAGAACTATTGGCATTGTAGTGTAATATCATACTTACTGTAGATTTGTAATCCACTGACTTCTAAACATGAATTCCTTTTTTTGTTTTGCGCCAGAACTGCCTCCAAGAGAAATTTTAATTCAGGCTGTTCGGAGTGTGAATTAACTTTTTTTTTTTTTTTTTTTTTTTTTTGTCGTCCATGTGGGTTTAATATGCTTTTGTTTTTGGGATACACAGTGTCTGTTAGTTAACCATTCCTGAGCTCAACCAGAATGCCCTTATTGCTGCACTTTTATTTAGCAGCATAACAGTTACAGTCAAGCCTTGATTCACCTGGTGGATTTATAAATAATCTAATCTGGGGTTTGAGAGGAGTTTCTTCATGCCTGCACTTCTATGTCAAAGTCAGTGTGATGACATATTCAGATTTCAGGGGAGTCTGTAATGTATTTCAGTTGCAGGCATCGCCACAGACGCACGGCTGCCAAAAGAACTTTGTTTTTTAAGTTTTTTAAAAGTGCATATTACTTATTAATTCTTTTTTTTTTTTTTTTTTTTTTTTTTCATTCGTTCTTGTTTTTGTTTTCCTGTTTTTTAAGAAAAATGCCTTTTGTGTACCATTGCCTATTTTGAGCACCTCATGTACTTCATTTTAAGAGTCACTGTTTTAAGAAGCAATCACACATCTCAGCTTTGGCACTATAGATAGTCATTGTTGTGGTTATAGATTGTTGGCCCTGTAATAGTCAGCTGGATTCAGTAGTTCACACTTTTCTTATCATTTTGTTAATAACATTTAAAGGAATATATCGACATTTTGGGAAATTTTGCTCATTCACTTTCTTGCAAAGGGTTAGATGAGAGTCAGCAGCTGGTTAGCTTAGCTTAGCATAAAGACTGGAAACGAGGGGAAACGGCTAGCCTGGCTCTGTTCAAAGGTAGAAAAATCCTCATACCAGCAACTCTAAAGCTTACTCATTACCACGTTATATCTAGTTTGTTTAAACTGTACACAAACGGAAAAAAAAGAAGGTTTTGGTCCAAAGGTTTTGTCACCTTCAGACAGAGCAAGGCTAGCTGGTTATAGTCTTCATGCTAAGCTAATCGCCTGCTAGCTCTAGCTTCATATTTATACTGTTGTATACATACAGATATGAGAGTGGATATGGATCTTTTTGTCTAACTCTCGGCAAGAAAGCAAATAAGTGCATGTCCAAAAAATGTGAAACTATTCATTTAACTTCACCTTCACACTAAGCTGCAGTATTAATGGACGTCTGGTGTTTTGGATCTGCAGTTATCCAGTGAGAATCCCCCAACACTCATTTCAAACGTGTTGCCTAAGTATTTTCTTTTTGTCAAGCCTTCCCAACACTACGCCTTGAGAAACTGCAGTCTTGAGACTGAACTTACTGTAACAGCGCTGACTCAGAATCTCTCCATTAAGAAAAGGAAAGAAGCAGCTATCCTCTTTGCCTTGAGGGACAGTTCTCAACAACCACTGATCCAGGATTGAACAGCTTCTTTCTGTAACATTTGAAAAATCATGAAATCAGTGTTTTTTCGGGGGCTGCTTCCTCCCACCGGAGGACTCTGCTGACGCCCGGCTGCTGCTTCACAGCAAGTGTTCTTTGAAATGATTCCTCTCCTCCCGGGTGAACGCCATCCACTGACTGAGATCGTCTGTAGTTTGGTGTACTGTATGCAGTTTTATCGTCAAAACGAATGAGTTTGTACTTGTCTCATGTTTCGTGGAGTGCTTGCTTTGTGGTGTTTTGTGTCCTGTGGTGTGTGAGTGTGTGTGCGCGTGCGTGCGAGGAGGATGCGTGTATGCGTTGTGAGAGTGCGGCTGCTCATCAGCCATATGTTCTCGAATACTTTACTGTTTTTTTTTTTTCTGCTTTTCCTCCCAGATGATAAAACTGCTTTCCATTTATCATGTAAGCAATTTAGATGCATAGACGTGCCTTCTATGCATATGCCTATGTGTATGTGATAGCTATTAAAGAAACAAAACAGTGCTAATTAGTTCCACCACCATTCAAGTACCTGTAACACTTAAATGTGAATTATTTCATCCTGAACAATAAAAGGAAAGAAACGGTGATCGCAATGCAAACAAACTATATTTTTTAACATGTATATTGTACATGAGTACCTGATAGAGGAGAATGTACTTACTAAAACATATCTACTTGCCAATAAGATATACTGTATGTATATTCCTACAGCTTTCTCTCTGACACAGGGAGGGACCTCTCACAAAGCTTAAGAGGTTTATTGTATGACTTTCAATGCAGTTAACCATGTTAACTTCCTCAATAACAATAAATGGCAGGCTAATGCCTCAGTAAGACTGTCTTTTTGTTTCTTTTTTTTTTTTGGCCAGTGTTGCTCAGTCTGCACAAAACAGTAATGCTGAAATTAATTGCAATCATTTTAACAGGTTGAGACAAAGTTCTTGGTTCAGGGGAAAGATAAAGGTACAATTTATATGTTTGAATGAGATCTTTAGGAGCGTCGTTAGTTTCTTGTGGGATACCATATTTTAAAAAGGCAAAAAACTAAAAGATCTAAAAAGATCACCATTTTTCATATTTTCTTTTTTCCCACCCTCCCTTCCACCCCGCCCGAACCCTGCACAATAATAACGTGCATTACAGAAAGAAAAGTAATAAATATATGAAATAAGATAAAATGTATATAAAATAAACAACAAAAAAACATTTAAAAAAGATAAATTAATCAAATTTAGAAAAAGGCAAAATATTCAGGAAGTTAGTATAGTTACTAAAAAGATGAAGTGGCAGTTAAAATAGGAAGTTGCTAAAAAAAAAAGTCCAAACGCTGAAAACAATTTAAGTAAAAATTTTATCCAAAAGGATAAAAGAAAAAAAATAATGAAGCCAGTTTAAAATGTCTGATATGTAAGTGTTAAAATCAGTACAAATTTCAGTGTAAAAACTGAATGAAGTTCTAGTATATTTAGGAGTTAAAGTGCTTGACAGGAGTTTTGGAAGTGTAACTGATAAAGAGATGAAGTTATGTAAATGCCACTTTAGGTAAGTGAAGTGTAAACACAGTCAAGTTGCAGTTAAAGTGTTTAAAGGAGTTTAAGATGCATCAATCCCTGAGAGAATTGCAAGCTGAGCTGGAAGAGTAAGTGATGAAAGCCGTTGAAATGTCGCTTTAAGGTAATGAGAGAGTTGAGAGACGACAAGTTTGTCTCCGTTTCGATGCGTAAATGAGCGAGAACAATTAACATTTCAGACATACAGTATAACTCAAAACCGAAGCAAATAACACCGTGCACTGATACTATTTAAGCAATTTCTTTTTATAATTTAGATGAATTGAGTCTTTAACATAAACGTGAAACACAATCTCAATTGTCTCTAAATACAACTTAGAATTAACATTGAAACCCACTTTCTTCTTTGTAGAGCAATTTGATTGTGTTGTGTTTTTTTTTTGTTTTTTTTTTCAATCATAATTGCATTAAACCTCATGTGGGGACCTTTAAGCTCTGAACAGGGATCAGATTAGTTTATCCTAATCCTGTTTGCCTCATGGGACAAGGTTCAATGAAGCTGACAGGAGCTCAGTGCTTAATGAGGTTAACAGCATTCACCAAGAAGAGACAGAAAACAGAGATGGAAGAGGAATAAAATGGACAAAACAAATCGACAGCAACAAAGAACTATTTATTTATATCACATTTTAAATTCTTCCTGCATGATCCTGTAGGGGTTTAGTAGTGTAGTCATATTGTTAGGTGCATTATGGTTTATTGTCACATCTTTAAAATATTATCTGTAACATATTAGGGTTTGTAGTTATAGGAAATGTGTATAGTTTGTTTCTGGGTTGCAGTGCAGTGAATCATGGCATCATGATCACGTGTCGTAGAAAGGATGCTAGTCAACAAAGCCTCTAACTATTTTAATTAGAAAATGCCAAATCAGACAGAAAAAATCATATAAAAAACAAACATTTTATTATCTGCAGCTCCACGTATGTTATCTACAACCAATGTAACGAGACGTGTGTAGTGACTGAGCATACATACACCACCTAAACAAATCTAGATTATGTCTTTATTTTATTTGTAATATACATAAATCTTAGCATTTGATAACATTGTATTGTACCAGAATTTGCATCTGCTGTCCATTAGCAGGTCACGGTTAAAATATTCATCTTTTATTCTGCATGGCACACGACTTTGTTAAACATCATGCATGTAAATAGCATAATGCATGTAATAGTGAGATGTTTATGTCGATTTATTATAGGTGTGTTACTCAGGCCATCAGAGGTGGCGAGCTGCTGAGCTACAACTACATGCAGACGATTTAGTAGTTAAGAGATATTTTGGCTCGGACAGTGTTCGACTACAAAACACACAATCATCATCATGAAAATGGAAACCTCAAACAAATGTTATGTCAAGAGTTTAGTCAGATGTAATTGATGTCACGATGTCCTCCCCCAGGTCCACGAAGCATTTCTAAAGGATTTCTCCAGACCTGCCATTCCCCATGCATCCACCAGATGCCCACAGATGTTCCCATCAGCCCCAGTCACCTGACGCCTACATCCACCTGCTCACCTCTTCCTCATTCCCCAATTACCCCCAGGATCTACAGCAGCCCACCTCCACCTGCTCCTTGTCAGATGTTCAACACTGCTTTGTGCCTTTGCTTAAAACCTGAAACCTGCACCTGCCCGCCAGTAAGCATATGCATCTCCATCTCCTCATTAACTTTGGGTTATATTATGTGTTTTATTTCAAATCACAGATCCCTCTAAAGAAATATCCAGATATCTATTTACTAAGACTCACACTGTTTCTTAAATGTCTTTTTTACGTTACCAATTTCAGAGGACAAAGTGCCAAGTGCAGTTTAAATCATTTATCAAATGAAATAATGCATCATCTCTCTCACACACACACACACACACACACACACACACAATCTAAATGTTTCACCACTGGGTTCAGCTGCTGTTAAACGGCGTCCTGCTCTCCTTGCTCTCCTTGCTCCTGGATGTCTTGGTTCACCCGTACGCCGCCCTGAGGGAGGCCGTTTCAGAGCACGTTACCGCCACCAGACAAGACATGTTCACTCTGCTGTTTCCTTCAGTTCACACACAGAACAGTTATTTATACCTCAGCAGCATTTTCACAGCACTTGTCTTTATCTTTGCAGCCAGTCTCGGTTGTAAATTCTGTTTTTATAGCTAAAGGTTGTGTTGGCTGAGGAACAAAAAGTCGCCGTCTGAGCTTGATTTTGTCAGGTTGTCTTCACAGGGTTGATGACTGGGAACTATGGAGAGGTGTGGAGGGGAAAAGATCCACGATGGAAATGATCCAAGAGGAGTCGACCCCTGATACTGCCTCAAGAAAACTATCGGTAAATAAGATATTAAATCCTCAAGCTGCATTTTTAAAGGTTCAATATGTAAGATATGCCAGAATTTAAACTTAATACATTGAAAAAACATTATCAAGAGAATGTGAAGAGGTAACAGTGTTGACGTTGTGTCAAAGACATCCATGTGTTGCAGAGATATCTACTGAAATTAGCATCTAGCTGACTATCTGAAGCCCGTCCAGTAAACACACATGAAGATTATAAGATATTAGTGTTATTTAGACCGGCTCTCAGATCAGCAGGCGGGTCTAATGCACAGACGGACAGGCAGACAGAGATACAGACAGGCAGGCAGGCAGACAGGCAGGCAGACAGACAGACAGACAGGCAGGCAGACAGACAGACAGGCAGACAGAGATACAGACAGAGATACAGACAGACAGGCAGGCAGACAGAGATACAGACAGGCAGGCAGGCAGGCAGACAGACAGACAGACAGACAGACAGACAGACAGACAGACAGACAGGCAGGCAGACAGACAGGCAGACAGAGATACAGGCAGGCAGACAGACAGACAGAGATACAGGCAGGCAGGCAGGCAGACAGACAGACAGACAGACAGACTCACAAATGAGTAAAGAAAAACACAGTAAATACATCAACACTAGTAGAGAGAGATGTATAAAGCTGTAGAATACAACACACAATATAAAGACGACACTATAATACTCTAAAATTTAGAACATAATAAATATGACAAACTACTACAACTAGAATATAAACAGGTTAACATAGTCTAGTTGTTGTTTTTTTAATAACTGACGCTTGTATGGACCCAGTTTAGAGGTGAAATACTGCCCCCTAAGTCTTTGGAGCAGGTGGCTCGGAATTACACATTGAACCTTTTTAAAATGTTTTTATATGCTTTTATGCCCACTGGGGGGCAACCGAATAACCTGAAACATGACATACTGTATTTTCACAATGATTTTTTTCCGGGTTGGATAGTTTTAAAATCTGGCTTATTCTTGCTGGTTTCCCAACAGTTGCTTACCGCAGCGTTAACAGTTAACATCCAGCAGATGATTATCATTGTCGGAGTCTTGTTTCGGACCATCTGAGTCTAACTCCAGTAGTCTCTCTACTTTTTATGCCTGTGATGTTTTCGGGTTGTCCGTCTGTCCCATTCTCATGAACGTGATATTTCAGGAACACCTGGAGGGAATTTCTTGGCCCATATGTCTACTTGGACTCAAGAATGAACTGAAAATAATTAGGAGGTCAAAGGTCACTGTGACCTTGCGAAACATGTTCTAATTCTAGTAAAAAATATCCGTCTCTTTAGCTGCTAGATGTTCCACTTTATTCAACAGCTTGTCGCTGATATTTCTGTTTGGTGCTGAGAAGGTACACAAATATGATCTTATAGAATATGATGCATTGCTGTAGATTAAACTAACCAACAGTATATAAAGAAGTTAAAATGAGCACAAGCTTTAACATCTCCGGTACTAAAATGCAACATACACATTAATGCAGATCCAATATAATCCAGAAATATCATATATAATAGTAAAAAACATTTTACCGCACAATGACAACTTTTATTTTTCATACTTAAAGTATAATTGTGATAATACTTGCATACTTTTACTTCAGTAAGGTTTTGAATGCAGGACTTTTACTTGTTGTGGAGTATTTTCTACCAGTGTGGTATTCGCACTTTTACTTCAGTAAAGGATCTGAATACTTCTTCCACCACTGATCCTCCACCTTACACTCCACCTGGCTACACACAGTCCCATTCACAGGTAGTGGATTTCCACCTCAGGATCACTCTTTGCTGTTAATCTTGGATAGATGATTCATATTTAGGGAAATGCTTACAGCACAGGGTGAACCAGTGAAGCGTTTTATTTATCTGCCTGCTTTTATAGGGTGGCAATAACAGTTATGACCTAATTACATACACTGCACAGTGCATACACAATACTTACACTGCAGAAACGTCCCATCTCAAGAAGCAGTTTATTATTGTAGACCAACCTAGATTCTCACCTTAAAGGCACAAAACCAACACCATCCACCTCTAACCTTAATGAGTACACTATTTTTTTATTTAGATCTTATGACTAAACCCAACTTTCCCTTTTCTTAGGCCAGATACAGAACTCAGCCTCTTATTTACCTTTTTTTTTTTTTTAAATATAGTTTCTCTCAAAACTACATAAAAATCTGCAGTAAAATGAATCTTATGAGATTCTAAATGAGTGATTCAGGATTGATATATTTACAGCATAGATTGAATAACGTTTGAAAGGATCACTGATATGTGGTGTTCATTTGAGTTGTAATGATCGCCAACTGCTGTTTGAGCATTTATTAATGTACCACTACAATACATAATGCATAAGCATAAAAAGCATACACATAAAGAGTAAAAGTGAGGCAGATTCCTCCGCTGGCCATGTAAGATGCTGATTGTCCCGTGCTCTCTCGGATAATGTAACGAACATATGAGTTTATGTTACGGCCACTAGTTTTTAATTATCTCAACTTTGTTTTTGAGAAATCTGGTTTTGTCTGTCAGTTTGGCGGACGGGTCTAAACACTACAATACCCATGATCCTTGGCCACTGTGGAGAAGAGGCAAATCAGAATACTTTGCTGTTGAATTTTTTTTTGCAGAACGCACCGCCATAGTCATTCAAATAATCCAAAACTGAATTAATCTGAGATGCAGATTGTAGCAGCAGCCACACCATGATGGCCTCTGCCCGCTTTTTGTGGTGCAAGCAAACAGAATTTAAAGCTTTGTGAAACGGGAATTGTAGTTAATTTTCCCCTCCTAAAGCTTTTATATAAATAGGTTTGTACCTTTTTGACATGTTATCAAAATAAACCAGATGTTTTTAATGCAGTTGTTAAATTCTTTTGTGCTGATGATTGAACTGGGAAGTGCTCCAACCGTGAGTCACGTTAACATTGTCTATGGGAAAAATAAATGGGACTTTTATTCCCAGAACCAGGGTTGCCGGAGATAGCTCAGTATGTTGTTGTTTAATTTGGAGGACTTGGTGCAATGTTTGTTTTCAGCTGCTTGTGCCGGCAAATAAACCAAACCAAAAAAAATCAATTAATGCAGCTTTAATTCTTGTATTTGTGTCTCTCTTTCTTTGTCTCCCATCATATATTTTTTTCTCCCATCTCTGTCCTCTCCACTTTCTCTTTCGGTGTCTTTCTGTCGGACACTCAAAGTCCTCAGGGGGAGCGTGAGGTTCACGACAGGACGCCCTTTTAGACGGTGAACACTCACTCACGAGACTCACGAGACTCAGCGCTTAGCCCAAACTGCTCCACTATGTTGTTCCATGCATCCACCAGGGATACAAGCTGATGAGTTGTGACATCCCTGCATCACACACACGCACACACACACGCACACACACGCCCACACACGCCCACACTCTTCCAGGCATTCAGGCATAGAGAGCGAACAAGCAGCATCTGGACAATTTGTCTGAAGGACTTCATACCCAGGGTTAATAATGACATTACTGAACAGAGACATGTGTATGTGTGCATGCACGGCAGGCAGGAACACACACACACACACACACACACACACACACACACACACACACACACACACACACACACACACACACACGTCATTGACCTTAAGCTCTCAGCAGGCATGGTCATGAATTTGGCATTTATCCGTCATTTGTCTTTAACTGTGCCTCCCTGTCTTTCTCTAGTTTCTTTCCCGCTGGTCTTTTATCCCTCTGATTTCTTTTTGTCCTTCCTTTTTAAAAATGTGTCTTGAAACATTAGGACATTGTCCAGTGAAAACTGAATATCTGTTGTACAGTGTTCCTGTGTGATTGATGAGACATAATATGCTCAGGTGCATACTTGTATTTTGAGTTTCTACTGGAACATGTTTACCTGCTTTTTGTCTGAAACGCTCCGTTTTAGCCGCTGTCTCATTAAGCCCCCCTCCCTAAAGAAGTCGGCTCTGATTGGCATGCGAGAAACATATGGTGCATCTTTGCAGAGGTAGTTTTCCGTTGGTGTTAGATACTCAGATCGGGGGCGATATATTCTAATGAGCCCGCATGTGACACAGGAAGGGGAGCCAAATCTGAATGTCCTGTTAAATCCCAGGTTTCTGACCGAGGCAGCTCAGCTGTGTTGGCAGCCACTGCAGATGCCCACATGTACCGTAGTCTATGTGCACAAGCACTGGAAAAGTGAGTTTTTCCATTTTTTCATTTAAAGCAAATAAACCATTTAAAAGCGTAAAAAATGTAGAGTCACAATGATGAAAATAGCAGCTTCTCTTGGCTCAATAAAACATTTATACACGTTTTCAACCTTGCTAGTGTCATTGAGGTCGAGACTGAAATATCTTGACAGGATGACAATTGTGGTTCAGAGTGAAATATCTTGACTGTTTGACAGATCGCTTTGAAATGTGCTGCAGATGTTAAAGTTCCCTCAAAGGTGAATCCCACTGACTCTGGTGATCCTCTTTCACTTATTCAAAGAAATATCTCATCTACTTGATGTATCGGCACCATATTTTGTGCAGACGTTCGTGTTTCTGAGCCGATGAATCCTAATAACTTGGATCCCTTAACTTTTCCTCCAGCGCCATCATCCGTTCATAACTTCTGTTTGTCCAACACTTTGGTTTGTATTGACTGTGTTTGGTTAAAGTTGACTTTGTGTTGTAAGTGCTAAAGTAACATGGTACACATTAAACCTGCTCAACATTAACATGCATGTCATTGTGAGCATTTAGCCCCGAACACATCATGGCTGTAAAGAAATTGACTTCTAAGATGAGGATGATCAAACCCTTCCTGACATTTTCTCTAGTTTGAACATCGGTTAAGTTTAAGCTGCCAGTTTGTTATAATAATTCACCCTCATGAGCATGTCTGCTCTGCTCATCTCTCTAACTACTCTTATCTTGTTCCTGTTGTGCAGTATTTGGAATCCCTCCCTCATGGACAGGCCTCCGGCCATCCTCTTCACTAACCGCTGTACAAACACAATTCTAACTTTATCCCTGAAGCGATTCTGCATCATTTGTAAATGTGATTCCATCACATCAGAGTACAGCCTCTCCTCACTGTGCAGTATATCATGCTCAAGTTAATACCGACAGGCAGTGCTGGGGTGCTCCTCAGCTGATATGCAGGTCTCTTCTTTGACTTATGTAATGTTTTGTTTGCATAACCACTGCTTAATTATGTAAATATGTGAGGAAAGAATCAGACATTAAACACTTCGAGCTAATAGTTGAAGTTTAATTAACAATCTGGTTCATCTGTGGTGAAAACATCATGAAATGCACTGTTTTGTGTGTTTGTGTGTGTCCTCATTTGTCTTGGAGAGCTTTTGACATGCATGGAGCTCTTCCTCATCCTGGTTATTTAATGGTCATAATTAGATTGTTTTACATATATAAAACCTCTACAAAACGTTTCACAATTGAATTTAGCATTTATAAGCGGCATACAAACACTTAATAAATGGTTTCTAGCACACTATAATGCATTTATAAGGACATTTAAAGTGTCTATAAATGTACAGTATTTGTCAACAATAACATGTTTTAAATTATTACAACTGTGTTTTATTGTCATACATTGTCTGTTTATACAGCAGCATCCACCTATACATGCTTCATAGGAGGAGTTATAGTTGTTGATTAATACATTAATAAACACATCTGCTTACAACTACATTATTGTAATATATATTCCATTTATTAAATGTTTCTATACTGCTTTTAAAAGCTAAATAAAGAAGAGTTAGTGTTAGTATAGTGTTACACTGCAAAAACAGAATATATGCAAGAAATTCAAAAACAAGAAACACCTTTTTAAGAACATCAAAACAAATTATTTTTGTCGAAAAAAGGGGTGAAAAATGACATTTTGTAATTAATTGATTTCAGTTTGTTTGCCTTGTGTGAAACATTTTGTAACTTGGGTTTTGAAAAGATGATGATGACTATTATCAATATTACATGTCAAGTGTTTTTTAAAAATGTTTTATTGCAGTATAGGCTCAACCCACCGTAACACCTGTGTCGATCAACTTACCCTGTGAGAAGGCCGTACTGAAGCCCGACTGTATTTTTCATTATTTATTTAGGAAAGTCAAATCCATGTTCTGCTGTCTGAACTGACACTCTGCTCAGTCTTACCAGGAGCTTTGTTTTGGCACAACTTCAAGGTTGAGTTAACATGCAATTTTGTGCAAATTTCCTAGCTGGCGAAATGTTTGGCCAATTAAGTGTGCATCGTAGCGTAATTACAGAACAGGCACAGAAGGGGGGGAGGGGGGCAGTTGCAAATAATTAGACATTACAATGAAGGAGCCACAAGAGGGCAACAGCAGGCCGGACACTGCTGCACTCTGTTCGACTTTCAACTGTTTAATTTCAGCTGAACCTTTTTTTAGAGAACAGAAAATGTTCCTCTGGGACAAACCAACCACAATTCAATAAGTCAAAGTGACTCCAGAGATGCTCATTTTAATACGTTGACATGAAGATTTCACGTCAATAACATCTGTAACACGTGTGATGGTAGCAACTTTGTTGCTCCAGTGACCGGTCTAGAAAATAGCTTAAGGTTAACTCTTGGTTTGCTGAATAATAGAATTACATAATCATTATGGTCTCTAATTGTACAGTGCATGCAGGCCTATTGGATTTGTATTGTATTGCACATAATAAGTGCAGCTGTTTAGCTTCAGGGGAAATAAAGGACCAAAAATAGATCTATTCGAAAGTATTCCCATATGGTGTATGAATACAAGCTCTTTTGTAGAACATGTATACAGTCAGGGAGGCAGCAGTACATTTAATCAGTCAGGGAAATTAGATTTGTTTATTGTATTTGGTGATTGTAGAAGATTGTATGGGTGGAAGAAGAATTCAGATCCTTTACTTAAGTAAAATTGTTAAAATATTCCATTACAAGAAAAAAGTCCTGCATTCAAAACCTTTGGACCTCAAACAGTTCTTTAAATGAAACAATGTGAGAAGTTTAGAGGGGAAATGTCTCTTTCACTAAGAGAGAGGTCAGATACCAAAATTGATGGGAACCCCCTGGTAACAAATCATTGTATTTTATAATCTTATATTCTTTTTAAAAATGTAATATCTGGATCTGAAATGAAACCGATAACTACAGCTGTCAGAAATTGTACAATAATTCCCTTGGAAATTTACCGGTAGTAGTATAAAGTAGCATAAAAAGGAAATATTCAAATACAATTCTTGAGAAAATGTACTTTTCACCACTAGAAAAGTAGGCAAACATGTTGCAAAGTACAGCACAGTGAATGGTGTTTAAGCTGTAACACGTTTTTTTTTTTCTTCTTATAGTTCACTTGGCCAGCAATTGTGGCATCACCATTTTGTCTTCTGCTGATGAGATGAGAGTGGACGGATTTAGTTAGAGAGAGAGAAAGAGAGAGAGAGGGAGGGAGAGAGGGAGAGGGGGGGGGGGGGATGGAGGCGGAGCGAGGCTTTTTCTCCAGTGTGTGTCGAGGAGGCTGGCAGTGAGGAGGAGAGTACCGGAGAGGATGCTGGATGCTGATACGGAGCTGCTGGCGTTCCACTTTCTGTCACACTGAAGCAGGTCTCATCCTGACGGAGGGAAAAGAAGAGCAACACATCTGTGTGGAAGCCTCAGGTAAGACCAGACATTTATTTTAAAAGGATTAAATGTTCTTTAAGAGTTTCACTGATATTGTTTTTAAGATGAAAAATGACCCTTTGGTTTGAACTTTTTTATATTTCAGGTTGTTTTACAGCAGCATATAGTCTGCAAATGTTGTATTGGTCAGTGTTTGCACTCAAATGCATATCTATCGATCTAACGATTAACAACAAATAATAAAATCAGCTTAGTTTAAAAGTGTATTCTTGATATTTCCCCAAAGACCTTGTTTTATTCCTTTTTAAATGTATAATTTTTTTTATAATCTTGACATTTTCAACTGCAAAAAGGAATGATTTGTCATTGTGTTCAGATATTTGTGACGTTTATGTTCTATTCACAGATGGCTGACGTCATTTTAGTTACATACTATGATGCACATTACCAATTTACCATGAAAGATTTATACCTCATTATTAAGGAGCGCACAACTGATTCTAGACTTTTGATGGCGAAACGGATATCAATATATAAAAAAATCTGATGATATTAATGAGCTGATTTTTATTGTTTCTTAATTTTATTTATATTTATCTGATTTTCATAGAAAATTAAGTGACAAAACTTGTACAACAGAACAAAATATATATTATATATATATATAACATATCATATTCTTATGGATTATGTGTTTGAATGTGATCAGAATTTATTTTATCCTGTCTGATTCATATTCGTATATTCTTTGTTATTTGCTTTTTATTTATTTATTTTTTACACAAATCCATGACATATACAAAATGTTTAATACAAAACCCTTGATTTCAGCTAATGGTGACAATGTTTCTAAATTATCCTCTTTACCGTAAATCTATTTGCAATTTATCGGCCAACATAGAGCATACGCAGATACCGAGATAATTGTGATAAGCTAAAGTCATGCAGATATACATGTATCTCTTAGGCTCTAATATTGCGTATAAAAAGCTTAGCAGACTGAAGATAAGTGCTCGTTTATATCAATACACTAGTAATTAAATGTTTGTATTTTCCATAATCTTAAAGTAATAGTTCAACATTTTGAGAAATGTGCTTTTTATGGATTAAAAACTGTATTAATCAGTGAGCTTTAGAAGTGTTGGTATGTGGATTTTTTTGGGCTGGGTTATCTGTTTTCTTCTGCTTTCACTCTTTATGCTAAAAGCTAAATGTCTTTTGGCTGTGGCTTCATATCAAACACAGACATGACAGTGGTATAGATCTTCTCATCTAACTCGAAAGCAAGAAAGCAAATGAACATATTTCCAAAAAAAATATGAAGCTATTTCTTCAAATAAAAGAGCTAAGCTTTTGCATAAAGGTCAGTAAAAGTGTGAGTGTGTGTGTGTGTGTGTGTGTGCGCAGCAGAGATGATGAGTCTTTATCTCCATGTTTTAGTCACTGGTTGGCTCCAGAGAAGCCATCAGTACAGCGAAGGAGCTCACTGGCTAACATGTAGTGGCAGCAGTGAATTGAAAGCTGAGAAGTAAAGAGACGAGGAAGAAAAGGAAGCATGCATTTTGCTCAGTGTGTGTGTGTGAAATCGATTTGCAATACTATAACACTCACTTTTTTTATTTGGTTTATCATCCTCAACCGTAGTCGACTTTATTGAGTCCCTCTCTTCTTTCCCATGCTCCCTGCAATCCCTGCTGAATGCTTCTTTTGACCCCAAATCCGCTGTATTGAGTGTATTGTGTGTGAGGTGGGTGGTGGTGGATTATACTGGCTGCTGAGCACTCAGGTGCTGACTGATGGGGCTAATGTGCTTGAGCAGAAACGGTTCACGCCGACTCAACACCCCCTGCCTGCTGAACTCAGGGGAAATAATTCCTACTGTAGGTTCTTTTTTTCTTGTGTGTCTGTGCTTTTCGAGATGTTGGCATACAAGACTTAATTTTTGTAAGTGCTCTTTTAGTAGAAAAGGAAATTACTGCCATCAGTGTGGGGTAATAAATTAAATCTAACCCAGAAAGGATCCTTTCATCCAAATTACAAATACATATATATTCCTAGGATAGCTCAAAATCCTAGGAATGAGGATGTCGGGAATGATTTTCGTGCTGTGTCAGCATTCATTCATGAAAGCAAGGTTGAAAGTAAAAGTATGGAGGTCAGGGTGGTGTATGGTTGAGCACATCTGATTCAGTTCATATCCTGTCAAAGATTAACGTTAGAGTCTTTTCCTCTTATAATGTTCTTTTGTTAACTTTTACAAAGTGTTTCAGTTGCCACATTCTGACCACACCCTAACCATTACCACACAATGTGGTTTTAATCAGATACTAAGTAATACCAGGGCCAGAAGCACAGATATTAATTACAAAAACGATGCTTTTTATTATTTAAAAAAACCCAGCTAATATAGGGAGAACCATGTGTCATCATTTTGGATACATTTTCATAACTACTAAACAAAAGAAACTTTTGTGCTAGACGGAAAAACAAATATTGTCATTGATGTAATCCAGAATTTTGCAGAATATCGATATTCTTGTCCAGCAAGTAGGTTTATTTTTTGCACGTACCTCTCGAGGCATGCAGCTTGTCTAACTTTTCGCTAATAAATCCTGCAGATTGAGCGACAACCGACGCATTTTGTGAATGACTTGGTTAGAGTCAGGGAAAGACCATGAATTAGGTTGAAAAAGAACATAGTTAAGTTCTTTGAGATACTGTAGCCATCTCTGAGCTTTCTGCCTCCAACACAGTAAAGGTGAAGTGGAACTATCGCTATCTATACGGCTTAATTAAACATTTCTTTTGCTATTTCTAGTGAACTCACTGGGTCAAGTTATCATTATCCCAGAGTCCCTTTTTAAAGTGTGTTGAAATGAGTAATATCTCTACTGCATGTAGAAATGATATTGTAAACAAAGGCTAAAGGACTTATTATACCTTACATACTTGTAGTATGGGACTACATTCAGACATCAGAAGATACTAAAAAAAGTGCTGAATTTAATTTTTTAAAGAGTGCCTGAATAGTCTTCATAATATCTATAACATTTAAATGCAAACGGCACACATAGCTAATGTTTAAGGTAATACAAATCAGTGGTTTTACATTATTTCAATATTATATGTTTTCATCCAGTTTAGGTGGAGGATATTGGCTCTTTCATCATAAAACGGTGTCAGGGTCGGGGTCAAGTCCATTCTGACCCAATCCATCAAAGCAATCAATTGAAATTCATGAATTTTCCATTTTCCCATTTACTTCCAGTGAGGCCGTGTTCCACATGAGCTCGTTCAGTCAAGCATTTAACAATTTGGACGGTTGAAATGTACAGTAATTGACTTTGCTCCTCCTCAGATCTGCAGCTGAGGCATTATTGTTTCCAACTCTTAGGAATTCCCTCAGCATAGCAGGAACCGCAGATGTGCTGCACAATCCCACTGTGGCCCTAAGTGTTTGATTAACTGTAAATCACTGGCACATTTGAATCGTTGATGTGTATTTATATATACATATATATATATGTGTGTGTGTGTGTCACAGAAACACAGCCGTAAACAGAAAACCACTATGGCTCTTTTAATATGCTGCTATGTGTGAATGTCTGCCCTGCATGACCCGGATGTTCTGTCAGGGGTCTCAGGGCGACGATGTCAATGAGAAGGAGGTGCTAGTGACTTACGGGAACAAGAATATAAACAAACAATGGTGTCTAAAGTCACATGTATGATGATGGCTGTCATGCCTAAATGAAAAGGTGACTGATCGTTCCCTCCGTTTCTCGTCTTTTTGTCTTTTTGTCCAGACATCATGAGGCGTCCCCTGTGATACACTACACTGCATAAAACGACCAATTGTCGCCCTAAATGGCCATTTTCGTTCCCTACGTTTGTCGAGTCGGGCTATTATCAGGCTGATGTCGTGTAGTCTGAACCCACCATTAGACAGTGCTGTCCATCACCAAAACACTAAATGAGGGAATATATTTTGGACAAACGGTGTTAATACCCCAGTAGAGTTCAGAGATACTGAATCTGTTCTGGAGGCTTGTGGTGGAACAACCTAATGTCGGACGTGACAATTGATCATTTTATCCGTTGTAGGGTATCATAGTGGGCGACAGCTGATGCCACCTCTGGGACGCACCCTTTTTTTTGCCATCTCTTGTCGTGTAAAACTAATTCCAGGTCGTATTTAGTAACGTTGACCAATAGGAGCACAGACCACTCTTCAACTGTACACATGGCGAAGATAAAAAGGAGTTATGATGTTGGTGCTATAAAACTGAGAAAAGGCCACTGCCATTTCTTCTTTCTTTATTAGGCTTTTCCAAACACTAGACAGTCCGCATCAAACACATTGCTTAGGACTAGATATGTGACCCCCCCCCCCCAAATAATGCAGTATTTGGTCTTTATGAAACAAAGGTATTAGTATCTTTCTAATAATATTATTGGCCAATTAATCTAACCTGTTCAAAAAATTATGACAGTGAATTGAATTTGTATTGTAATTATTGATATTCAGTGAAATAAATGATAATCAAAGATGGCAAGCTTTGATTGGTCAGGGACCAACATAGTCTGTCATGTGTCTTGGCCGAGTCACAGCAAGAATTTCCGACTCTAAAATTGGCCGATCTGACAAAGCGACCACTGTAACAGACAAACATATTGTGTAGTTTGAACCCGACATTCGACACTTTCTGTTGTTTCATGGATCAGTAAAGTTAACGACAATGACACGGACTCTGTTTAGATGGAGGATTGGATGGAGCTCAGTTTGTGGGGACTTTGCTCGTGAACTGTAAGGTCGCTGTTTTAAGTCCCTGCGCCGTCCAATTGTGGACTTTATATGAGCAGGTCATATGCGACGACTCCTTTCACAGAACATGGTGTTGGTGCATCTCTGACCTCATTTCACCTCATGATTCTATCTCTGTCTTTACTCTTGCAGCTGACTTCCTCATCGTATAGTCAGACAAACCCCCTCAGCCAGCCGTCTCACACACAAACAGAGAGAAGGACAGACAATAAGCCTGAGGTTTGCATTCTGTTTAATGGCCTCAGCGCTGCCTCTGGTGTATAAACACACGCAAAGAGACACAGAAAATCTCTGATTTCAACTTACCATATGGGTGTTTGCTCTCATTGAGCTTGTCATGCAGAGCACTCCTATCCACACACACAGGCATGCAGATGGAATTATCACTGCCATTACATTTATTCGTCTTTCTAGAAGTGTCTAATTTTGGTATACAGAAATTTTGGAGATCAGTGAAATCCTAATGGATTTCTTCAAAATCTTTTTTTACGAGAGAGATGACAGTAAATGAGAGAAGAGAGAGCGAGAGAGATGGGGGATTACTTTACATGCAACAATGGTCCCCGCCTGGATTTCAGTTCATCAGCCTTAACCCTGGGGTCACCGGCGCCCCCCAAATCCAGACGGATCCAAACAGCCATGCTAGCGGCTCTGTGATGCTATACTTACGCACAGTGGTGCTTTGAGCTAAATGCTAACGTGCTGATGTTTAGCAAGTATGATGTTTATCGTGTTCACCATATTATTCTAGCGTGTTAGCATACTAATATCTGCTAAGTAGCGGTAAATGCAAAATTAAGCTGAGGATAAAGTTAAATGCATCAACCTGGTGCACTTTGAGAGAAAAATGTATAGGAAGGATCTATAAAGAACTTTGAGCTCTAGTAAAAAATGTTGTGCTCTAGTAAACAATTTAACCATAAGCACATTGGTTGTATAGATATGAATGGTGATGACACTGCACAAAAGTCACACCCACAAAGCGTATAAATGAAGGGGTTCGTGTTTCAAGATAAGTTGGGTGGGTTTTCCTCTGACGCAGTGAGGACAGTCTGCCACAGTCACACCGAGAACACAGGCCCCCTGTCCCTCCCCATGAGGAGAGACGGAACAGTGTGCATTAAATCTTACAGCTCCGGGAAGCGGTGAAGTCCGAGCCAACCAGCCAGGTTGAATCCCCCGGGCATATTGCGTGTACCCTGCTGCAGAAATGGCCGGATATAACTATTTTTAAACCAAACTAGGTCTAATGTTAAAAAAATAGCAACGTTTTATGAACAAAAAGTGGGGATGGAAAAAAAACATGTTTGTTCCACCAAGTCTAATAGTGGAGGTTCAGCTGCTCCGCTTGTTCCATTGTTCCGGCGCCTATGGCATCAACAACATTGTTATAATTAATTTGGAGGGGAACAGGAATGTCTGTACCAAATTTCATGGCAATCCCTCTCACACAAATGTCAACTTAATAGTGTTAGTGTACTACATAAAAAGTCAGGGGATAACCCAAATCATAGGGATTCATTGTTTGGGGTCCATGTCTGTATAACATTTCATGGCAACATGGTTGAGATATTTCAGTCTGAACTATAGTGGTTGATCGTGTCTGTGAGGCTGTACTTAGGCACAGATAAATGCTAACATACTGATGTTTACCAAGTATAATGTTCAGCATGTTCTTTTAGAGTAGCATGCAAACATTTCCTAATTGGCACTAAACACAGTCATTTTAAAGGTATTTGGTCATAAATTACACATTCAAATTTTGACCTGGTGGTGGCGCGAGAGGAAAAGTCAGAGGATCACCAAAGTTGTTATGATTCATCCTGAGGAGAACATGAATATTTGTACCATGTTTGTTTATGGTCATCCATCCTATAGTTGTTGACATATTTAGGTCAAAGTGGTGGACAGACCACCTAATATTTACATCCCTTGAGCCTCACCGTTAGCATGGTTTACCAAACGCAACATCGCATCCCTCCTGCTTTCATCCCTCGACCTACTTGTGCACGATATGAAAGCCATTGAGTCTTTCACTCTCGCATGTTTTGTTGTCCTGCCTCCTCCTCCACTACACAGACGAGGTACAGTCACATCTAGAAAACTCTGTGACGTCAACGCTTTCAGGTACACATGTTGGGATTCAAGACCAGATTACTCTTTTTAACTACGCTTAGCTTTACCCAGGAGTCATCTTGTATGTGTGTGTTTGTACCCATCTCTAGAGAGTCATCAGACGGGGGATAAAGTAGGTGGTGTTGCCTCTTTGCAGAACTAAGCTCCATAAGCTGCTTCCTCACGAGTCTGACAAGCCTCAGTGGAGGAGTGGAGAGTCATACAGTATGGGGGGAGAGATAGCAGTGAGCATGAATGGATGATGATGATGATGATGAAGAATGGATAATGGTGAATTGATGAGAGAAGTGACAGCTGTGGGGATACACGGTGTGAGGAAAGTAGTGTATTGGGGGGGTTCAGTAATGATGGACGAGTGTGTTGAAATGGGAGCTGAAATGAAGTCTTATTCAGATTGGATTGTTTGGACTCCTTAGGGAATGTTTTGTGTACCGTAAATAACTGTTGGAGTGGATGAGGTCGCCTGAACTTGGTTTCCCGAGATGACTAACCTCCTTTTAAAGGGATAGTTCTGATGTTTTGAAGTATGGTTTTATGAGATACTTATCTATAGTCGGTAGTCGGTGTTTTACCTACAGTAGATGGCGGTCGGCTATCACTATCGGTTTAATTGTATGCTATATTTAGAATACTTTCACTGCTTTACTTTGCCGTCGACAGACCTTTCAGATGGGGAACTGAAGCCGTTATAGCCATCTAGGCTTTCTTCAAAGCCACTAGACTCTATTGACAAAAACAGTTGAAGTTGAAGTAAAACACGGAAGTTGCTGGTCATCGATCGCCGCCTCGATCTGTTAGTTTGTTTGTGTTATTGTGTGACTTAGGTGATGCCGAACCAACGCCTTAAAGCACCAAAGTCACACAACAACGCAAACAAACTAAACGTAGTAGAACAGCAACTTACGTGTTCCTAGAGGTAAATTTACTGTTTTTGTCAAAGGAGTCTGGTTGCTTTGAAGTGATCAGAGATAACGACTTCAGATCCTGGGCGAAAATGGCTGTCTGAAGGCAAGGTAAAGTGGTGAAAATATTCTAAATATAGTGTAAACTTAAATTGATAGGGATATAAATATATAGATTTTTTTAAGTGGACCTTTTTAAGTGGCTTAAATACGTTTTGCTGCTGTCCCCGTCCACAGCAGTACATTGCTTAGCTGAGATGCGGTAACTCATGTTTGCTTCTCCTGGGGGCGTGCTGACCGCCATCTACACACGGACTATGGATAAGTACCTCATACAACGCCACTTTGAAAGGTCCCTGTAAGGTCTAATGACTGATCCAATAACATTTGTTCTGTTCCAGTTCTGTCTCTGAACTTTTTTTTGAGACGTGGTAATGTGGTGACCCCACCAATAAAAGGCAGGTGGGGCCCTGTATGGATTCAGTCCCTAAATACTTTTAGATTTGGGCTGAATTTCTACCTTATCGGTTGTCGTTAGACGTGCAGGTCATGGAAGGTCACAGCTGATTTATTTCCTGAACGATCAATGATCTGGTTGTTGGACGTTCGGTTGGATTTCTGGCAGTTTCAGCAGTTCAATGGTCTGATTTCCTAACAAGCCTGTCAAAAAGATCTGTTCTAAACTGTAGTGATCTTGTTTTAATATTAGTGCAGACAGTCTGGTTAATCTGCAGAGCTTCAGCTGTTTAAACCTCAGATCTGCTCTGTTAACAGATAACTAAACAACAGAAAATAGGGATTTATATGGCTTATAAATGTGTATAAATGTACCCAGGTGACCAGTTTTTCCTGCGAATCTCTGCTTTATGCTGACCAAATAAATCTGAATAATGACGGCAGCTGTATTTTTTGATTACAGCCACACAGCCCCTGATCTGTGCAGGCTTTACCTCATTGTTTGCCAAAAGCTCACTTTTATCTTGTGCACCCAAAAACACATGACCAGCGCTTTCACATTAATGTACTCTGTACAATAGTTTTAAAAGTTTTGTTACCCCGTATACCCTCCTCTGGTTTTATGATGGAATATTTGCAACAATTCAAGAACGTTCACTTTGGATTTTTGCCTCCAAATAAAGAAGTTTAATAAAGATAATATGGCTAAAGTGCTTGTTCCTGGATTTACTTTTAAGCTACAGAAAACAATAATACACAAATCTATCAAAATAAGAACCTAATTGAAATAAAGTAGAATGTCATTTAACCGGAGATAAACACGACAAAAAAAGCTTTTTGTTGTATTTGCCCTCTTAAATTATTACTATAGAATAATTAGCTTATGTATTTAATGGAGCGTATACTTTTTATTTATTAAGTGTTAGAAAATGTTTCTTGCGTTCCTAAAATATGAATATGAAATCTAAAAAAAAGTCCAACCAGTCTGAATCAGGGAAGCCTCTCGGCGTTACAGGACACACAGGAGGATGACGCAATCTGTCAGTTTTCCTTCCTGCAGCGCTCACACACACTCGCACATAATATGTGTTTGCTTGTGTGCTGACATAAATAACTTGTGTGTGCGTTTGTGCGCATGTGTGTGTGTTGGCATGTGTGCTTGTGTGTGAGTGTGGCCCTGCAGCTCTTAGTCAGCCCACATAGTCTCATGGAGCTAAAATGCCTTGGTTTCCTTTTACTTCACGTCAATTTGCAATGCTTTTCTCTGAGCAGCTGACCGTGTGTGACAGGTCCTCTCTCTGAACACACAGTCTGTAAGTGTGTGTGTTTTTGTGTGTGTGTGTGTGTGTGTGTGTGTGTGTGTGTGTGTGTGTGTGTGTGTGTGTGTGTGTGTGTGTGTGTGTGTGTGTGTGTGTTTTGGGGGGGAAGAGTATGTGTGTATATGCACATTTTTTCAAGTCAATTTGTGCTAATGTTAATGCCAGGTTGGTGAAGGTCTTGAATACAGAATACCTACTTTATTGCATTTGCCGGCAGCTGAGAAACAGACAATCTGAGTAAACAGGAGAGAGAGACAGACACACAGAGAGACAGACACACAGAGAGACAGACACA
>CALSCE010010647.1:5142373-5174907 GCA_943593645.1 Bovichtus variegatus
GTGTGTGTGTGTGTGTGTGTGTGTGTGTGTGTGTGTGTGTGTGTGTGCGTGCGTGCGTGCGTGCGCGCGTGCACGTGCGTGTGCGTGTTCCGTTGAGTGGTGACTCACGGGCTGAAAGTGTCTGTCATTTCAGAACATCTCCCTTCTTACTGACCCCACCTTTCTCTCTCCCTCTGAACCCTTCAAGGCCCCCACACACACACACACACACACACACACACACACACATACAATGACACTCACAGACATCACTCTGTCATGGTTGCGACAGCAGTCCACATCCCTGACATTTACATGCATTGGAGTGAGGACAGGGAGGAAAGATGGGGAACGGGATGAGAAAGATGAAGCGCACTGAGCCGTTAAACAAGTGAGGCATTCAAATCTTCGTACTCAGCAGCCACTGCCTGATCTCTTGAGATGTTTCAGGCTCGGACAAAGTCGTATAACAGCTTGTACCTATGCTGGAGGCTATTCAGACAATACAAGTTAAAAAATGAAACGATGACATTGACAGGTCATATAGGCGGCTGATTCTACTGATAATGTGGGGTTGTCCATCTTCAAGACCCTTAAAAAATAGGGACTAAAATGTGCTTACAATGGAGAGAATCTATATATTATTTATTATGTGCACTGTTTTCTCTCCATACTATCAGCAAAAAGTCTGCAGGATCAGTCATTGAGGGAAGTGCAGTCTGACTTAGCAGCCTGGTTTGGACCACAGGCGAGAAGTTGAGGTCATGCTTTCCTCTTAACAATGTTCTTGTCAAGAGGTAATGAGTGCGCTTCTCGCCAGTGAAAATGTCTCCAGGCATGCACATAGCAGACCAGACTTCAATAACACATTACAGATAACACTTCACTGTCCAGAGTCAGCCCCAATTAACACCATATTCTCAAGCAGCTGCACAAGAACATGGTGCCTGTGCACTTGGAAATGACCGGCAGATGTTTGGGAATTTACTGTAGCGGCCAGAGGCGCGGGTACAGCGGTAGGTTTGGTAGAGCTGAAATAAATCATGGATAATCAAATTAGCTCCTCTCAGAGCTTTTAGGAGGAGTGCCTCTCCAGCCGCAGCACACTGACAGTTGAGTAGACAGTTAAATCTCTGAACTGCTTGAACAGTTTTGTGTTGGGAGTCTGACTCGGTCACTGATTTCAGTCTGTGTGATTGTGTTCACATGAATTGACACCAGTTTGTACTTTTGTTTCAATCGCTTTAGTGTCCACTTCCAACACAATATTTGACACGCAATATAATCTGTTGTCTGTCACAGAATAATACAGACTTCATATTTAAAGAGGAGCAGCATGAAGCTAAATGCTAACATCTGCATGCCAACATGCATCGGAATGATCACGCTAACATGTGGATGTTTAGCCGGTGTAATGTTTGTGATTTGTTCACCAGCTTAGTTTATGGCTGTTAGCATGTTAATATTTGCTAATTAGCACCGAATACAAAGCTGGTGGGAACGTCATTATTGTGGCGGGTATTTGGTCATAAACTCTACCACTGAAGTATTGGACAACATAACATTTTGACCTGATGATATATATATATATCCTTTATTTAACCAGGTAAAAGCCTCATTGAGATTAAAATCTCTTTATCAAGAGTGGCCTGGCCAAGAGGTCAGCATGAACATTGATTCACAGAAAATCACAAAACAAACAGACACATACAAAATGAATGAGCATAATATCCAGTTAATATGCAATATTAAACAGTTAAAATGCGTAAAACAGGCACAATGTGTAACAGTTAGAGATCAGAAGCAATCACATCGACCAAGAGACCTATTTTCGCAATCCTTTAAAATGGACTTAACTGATGGCGCTAAAAGAAAAGTTAAGGAAAGTTGAGTGATTACAATTCATCTTGTGGGCAACATGGACATCTGGACCAAATTGTATGACCATCCATGCAATACTTTCACACGAAAACCCACCAATGACATCGCCGCGTGCCGCTAGTGTGGCTACCATTGATAAAACACAGATCAATAAGAAGACATTTAAGACAAGAAGACACGTCTACGTACAGTAAAACTGAGAATTACAAAGAGCCCATTCTCTTCACCGATGAAGAAGAAATAGGAAGTGCTAGTTGTAGCATTTCATGAGTTGTGGTCAAGTTCACATTATGGAATGAGGCAGGCACGTGTGTTAAATCCTTAAAACCATCCCAAAGCAGCAGAGCAGCTATTCAAGTTCTGTAGCCTGAAGGTCTGTGATTCACATTATGCATGCAACAAAAATAGCCACCTTGATCAAATCTCTCATTTAAATCTCTTGCAAAATAGGTACAAAGGCTTTGTTTTTCTTTTTTTACAGCGTTTCTGAAAACACCAAATCGATGGCTGGCTTTTGCTGTATTGTTTGAATAAATGTATCGGCCACACTAGAAACATGTTTTTTTGTTGTGAGAAAAATCTATTCTGTCAGTTATCTCTAAGTAATTGATACAAACATTATGTTTTTGCGTAATTGTGTAAGATTTAACATATTTGTTGTAATATTGTTGAGGTTTTATGTTGGTGCACTGCATCGTCTTGTGAAGCCACAAGCTCAATTCGTGATGCCACAATTTGCTTGTGCATGCAGCGTGTTGCTGCCCGTCATGGGAAGCCACAAATATATCAAACAGTCACATTTGAGGTAAAAAAAAACAAACTACAACACTTGCACTAGTTCGCAAGCTGAGTACATTTCATTTTTACTGGCAGGATATTTGGCCTCTGCTCTGTCAGTTTGCCACAAGTGGTTTAAACCTTGAAGGCTGTTTCTGGAAGCTTTACAAACAACCGGCAGCACTTGGAGGTTTAGAAAGGAACATTTTGGAAATGTGTTTATGTCGACTGTTTTTCAAAATGGCAAAAAAAAAGAGGTTATTTTCATGCTCTGCTTATGCAGCTTACTTTGAAATACAATGGGGAATCAAAATGAGCTAAACTAAATATTTTAATTCTGTCTTTTTATACAGAGGGTTACATGGTCTTTTTTTAAAACAATGCAAACTTTGATGAAGATGCACTTCATACACTCCCTGTACCCTTAAGGTGCAAAGCACAGAGTCACAAGAGTAATATTGAGAGACATTGATTGACTGCTGCACTGATGAGAAGAAGAAGCACAATGAATAATAAATGTAACACAAAATAGAGATTAAACTGGTTTATATACTGAAAATACCATGTACAGCGTAACAATTTGAATTACTTTAAATCAGAGTAAAAGGAAAAACTCTTATTTACATAGTTACGCTTGAAATGAAGATCAATCACCTCACTCACTCTCAAAATATTGAAGTTTGTTGCCTTGAAACTTTTTCTTGTTTCCAGTATGTCAGGCTGGTGGTTTGAGACACGTGAACAAAATGCAAAATATGCTTCCAGAGGATCACTCGGTTTCATGTATTATTAAGACAAGTCATCATGCAGCGCACTTGTGAGCAACTGTGTGTGACACACTATGCAGTTGCTCAGAGTTGCTTTTTAAGTCCAAAAATGTTTCCAGCTGTCCGTGGACTTTAGTGTCACACTCTCCTTAGTGATGCACTTTTTTTTTTTGGAGTCGCTGGCTTTTTTCTCTGAGCTGCATTTTTACTTTGCATGACTCTGCGTGCCTATTTTTGTGTGTGTTTTGGTTCAGGATCGAGTGGACGATGAACATGTCTGGCGGCCCCCCGGGGGAGGAGCTCACGGATGAGGAGAAGGAGATCATCAACAGCGTTTTGGCCCGTGCTGCCATGATGGAGGCCACGGAGCATGAGAGGATTGAGTGAGATGGAAAACTATTGTCTCCGTTGCACAGAATCACATCAGTCGACCGCGCAGAGATGCTCGCTGAGCCGAATGATTTTTGGTGTAAAACCAAGTTTTTAATGTTTTGTGCTTTACATTGATTTACATGTGTTCTCAGGCGTCTCTCCAGTCGCCTGGATAACATCAAGAAGACAGCATGCGGTGACGGACAGTCGCACTGTCTGTTGTGCGGGGCGTCTTTTGGGCCACAGGGGGTCACAGCTGTCCTCTGTGTGCAGTGCAACAAAGTAGGTGGATGTGTACTCTTTCTTCTTGTACTGTCAGGAAAGAGAAATAGAGTAATTGCAGAGAGTCCCCGGGTGGTGTAAGGGCGTCTCAGGATCTCTGTTTACTCTATTTTCTATAATGTTGTGTTGATCCTAAGAGGTTTCCTATGGCGATAAGCACCCAGTGGGCCACGTACTAACATGTTCTGACATACACGTTGCATCTCCTGCTCTTGCGCCTGCACCACATTCTGCTTCTTGTTGCTCTCTATAACTAAGTGGAGGTTTATGCTATCTGAACTGTAAAAATCTGCCATCAACTGAATCTGTGTAGGACTATTCCTATGTGCGTGTGTGTCTTATGTAGAGGTTGAATATAAATATGTACATTTACTCAGGTACTGAATTTAAGTATACATTTGAGGTACTTGGACTTGAGTATTTTCTTCTCATGCCACTTTCTACTTCTGCTCCACTACAATTCAGAGGGAAATATTGTACTTTTTACACCAGTACATTTATTTGACAGCTTTAGTAACTAGTTACGTTACACATTTTTACACGAAAACATACAAAAATATACGGGCAAAACGAGTAAAATTGAAGAGAAACGATTAGTCGTTTGACAGGAATTTCATTGGAGCTATTTTGATCGTTTCAGTCATTTTTCAGGTAAAAATATTTCATGGTTCCTTTTTCCTTTTAGTTATTTGAATCATTTTAATGTATTCATAGGAATGTTGAGGTTTGTACTGTTGGTTGGAAAAACACAAATTGTGACAGCGTTTCTTATTATTTTCAGTATTTTTTTACAAACCAAACAATCAATCGATTAATGGGGAAAATAATCAGCAGCTTAATCCATAATGAAAATACTTATTAGTTTATAGCTTCACCTCAACCAACTACAACAGTAAAATCCTGCTTTTACATTAATGCATGAGTAATAACAATTGTTCTGCTTTAAATACTTTAGGTACATTTTCCTGATTATACTTACAAACCTTTACTGAAGTAACATTTTCAATGCAGGACTTTTACTTGTGACAGAGTATTTTTATAGTGTGGTATTAATACTTTTAAATTAGTAAAGGCTCTGAATACTTCTTTCACCACTGGTCTTATGTCTGTATTTGCCTCTTTGCAGCACATGTGCAGCAAATGTGGAATTTTGAGCAACGGCAGGACGAGTCCGACATGGCTCTGCAGAATCTGCAATGAGCAGCAAGAGGTGAGGGGATGAGGAAAGATGAAGAACAGAGAGGGTTTGATAAAATCATGGGGCCAAATTATACCATTATGTTGTTCAGCCGCCACCAGAACAGAAGCTTTTCTCGCTATATGAACCATTTTCTAGCTTTTAGACTCGACTTTTAGCACAGAATGCATTTCACTGTCCAGTGACCTGGAAAATGATCTTCCATTGATACCCCTTCAATATCTATAATAATCTATTTCAACGCCTCTTTAATTCTTAAAAATAAAGATAGTATTTCTGATCAAAATGAAACATGAAGACTAAAGTCTGCTTTCTGTTTTTCTCACTGATGCAGTTATACAATACTGTTTTGATGATGGCGCTGCAGTTTGTTGAGTTCTCTACCTCAGGGAGCCCAGACTCTTTAAATAAATCCTCTCCCCTGTCAGTCATACACAGTTGTCTAGTCTGTAATGCTGCAAAATAGAAAGTGGTCAAGTGTCTTTTCCACAGAATTAAGGAGTGAAGAAATTAGCAGGTTTTGTTATCAGTAAAATCGAATATTTAATCAGTCAGTTTATTCATCTTTCAATATATTTAAAGATAAACAATCACACAAATTCACAAAGAAACACACAAAGAAACACACTTGGAGAGCGCAGACTTCCCCCAAGGCCAAGAGGAAAAGTAACTTGTGTTTCCACCCTGTGATTCGGATCCGCTGCAAAGCGTAAATGGTTCTTCATTGGCCCATGCTGCACTCTTTCAGCAAGTTTCATGAAAATTGGTCCAGTATTATTTCCTTAATCCTGCTAGCAAACACACTGAACCAAACACACTGAACCAAACACATAACCTCCTTGGGGACGTGATAAATAGAGAAGCTGAACTTCCCCACCCTGCCTCCCGCCCCTCCCGCCCTGGCCCGCGAGAGTTACTGCAGTTCTATTATTGGCCACTAGAAGCTGGCTACAAACTTTCCCCAACTTTTCTCTTGAAATTCAATTCAACACATTTTGCCCCCAAGTAAATATGGCCAAAGGCACCATCTTATTTAACCTTTAAAAAGAAAACATAATCTGAATTCATTGTTTCTTGCTGCAGGTACAGAAGCGTTCAGGAGCGTGGTTCTTCAAGGGAAGAGTCCAGCAGGGTCTGCCTGCCCCCCTCCCTCTGTCCAGATCTCGACAGTCCAGCATCGAGAACAGTTCTGGTCCGGGAGGCTACGACGGACCACAACAACCTACAACACATCATCTGGGATATGGTAATTCATACAAAAAGATTATGTTTCAAATTTGGGTGATGATAATTTAACAAGATAATGACAGTTTACTATGAATTAGGGCTAATTCACAATAAAGATATTATCGGGATATCTTAAAATAAAAATTAAAATGATGCTATCAGTTCAAATTTATCTTTAACTTTGTTTATTGTGCGTTTTGTCCCTTTTTTGGCAAATGAATACACTCTCGTTAGGTTTCACTGTACGACTGTACTAAATATAAGTACTTACTTACTTACTTAGTATTGATTTAAGTATGCTAATAAACAACACTTCCAAACTTCAATTGTAAGTTACTGTATTCTTCCAAAGTACATTAAAAAGCAACACATAATAATGTACAAGTAATACTTAATTAAAAATTATTCAGTTTTAGCTTTCAGTAAAATAAAATAATTACTAGAATTAAAGTGGATTTTCACATACTATAATATTTAATGAATTGATGTAATATCTTGACAATAATTAAATAAATATTAGTATACGTATCTAAGTGCACTTGAAGACTAACACCCAGTACTACCTAAATTAGTTATTAAAGTGAAATCTTACTAAGTAGACTCACAAACTGTATAAAATACTATAATAATAATAATAATTATTAATTAATTAATTTATTATTAATAATATTTAAAAGTAAGCTTAGTCAGGGTAGTTATCAAAGTTATCTTAAGTACACTTGAAGTGGACCCAGTAAGGTAGTATGAGTAGTAGATGGAGCTGAACACATAAAATACACATCCCAATGTCAAATTATAGTATTCATGTTTCATTACAACATAATCACTGATGCACTCGCCACAGGACTCATGTGTCGGATGTTATTACAGAATGCAAAGTGCAGCAAACACAACGTGCCACAGTGTGTTAGCTCCTGAAGCTGGCTGCTATAAACGCTGGTGTCACTTTTGACCTATATTTAAAAAATTGAAACTCATGTGCGAATGTTGGTTTTTCCATGAGAAATTGTGCCAGAATTCATCCTTCCATTAAGGGAAATGGAGAAAAATCAAATGTGCTTTTGTCTCTCTTCTCTTTTGTTCTTTACACCTGCCTCAGTCGAGCGGCTTAACGCTACCAAAAATACTCTTTGTTTGTCAGTAGTTATTTTAGGAAAGCTTTTGAAATTCTTCTTCTTATCTACTAGACTATGGATGAGCTGACACCATTGCATTTATATTAAAGACGCTTCACAAAAACCTAAATTTCCCCTCCTGTCGTATTTATTTGTGTCTGATATAGTTTTCAACAAAAAAGTGCAATTATTTTGTCAAAAAAGATATCTTCTCCTTCTCCTCTGTAAATATGCAAATATTGTTTACTACAAAAATTTAAGAACGGGACCAGTGGAAGAAGTATTTTGATCTTTAACTGAAGTAAAAGTAGAAATACTTCAGGGTAAAATCACTCCAGTAGTAATTAACAAGTAAAAGTCATGCATTCAAAAACCTTAAGTACAGAAGTGAAATTTAAAATGGACTTTACATTGAAGTATGAGACATCTTGTGTCCAGTTCAATAGTGGAAAGTACACTTACTCTATGAATGCACTTGAGTACAACTTTGAGGTACTATAGTATTTCCCCTTAGTCTAAACTTTTTTTTACTCCACTACATTTAGTTGATACCTTAAATTACTTTGCAGATTCAGATTATTAATTCAAAATATAAATCAGATAATAAACAGATTAAGATATCCTGCAGTATATGAAGTAAAATGTAATTAAAATTAGATCCACCTTTAGCAGCTGCAACATTAAAGTGATGAACACATTAATGCATCAATAATTATAATCCAATAATATAATAAATACGATTGTGAAATGGGCCTTTCTGCAAAACGAGTATAAGTATAAATACATTTGATGCTAATACTTTTGCACCTTTTGTAGCTTGATTAAGAATTTTTAATGTTTTCAAATGTAACTTTGACTTTGCTCTGAGTACATCTTCTGCCACTGAGTAACAGTAGTAGAACTAGGAGCTGTGGATGCAGCAGGAGCATCATTATTATCTGTCGTGGTGGCAGTGATTTTCTCATTTTGTCACCTCAGAGCGGCAGCAGCAGTCCTGTGGATCAGAACAATGGGAGCAGACAGCAAGAACAACAGCTGACAATGATAATGAGAGCCAGTCCTCTCCAGCAGCTGTAATGAAGACTGAGAGACATGTGTCGGCCTCAAAACCACCTCGAGCAAACGCACAGGAGGTTGCCCCCACCTCAGGTAAAGTGGCACTGCGCCTTCTATGAATAAACCCAATGCAGCAGGGCTGCTTTCAAAAGATTTAACGTCACTGACGATATATAAAAAGATGTTTCGGACTCTATTAATTGCTCCTGCTGCAGATGTGGAAAACAAACGCCCAGAGAGGAAGGCGACAGTGTCCCCTCCAGCTGTGGTGGAAAAAAGACAGCCTGTTGTCTCCAGCTCCATTTCATCACATGTCCCTGCAGCCAGAATTATTCCACCTGTCAGCAACCCCGCTCCCCTGAGACCCCCACCTGATGGAACAGAGGACGAGGACAACGACTACGACTCAGATGACGCCAGTAAGACACATTTTTTTTCCTCTTAAACCAAACCTTTACAGAACGTGAAAGTATCCGTACCAGTCCCAGATGTTTACTTTTTTTTACAAGTTTTTATCACTCTGAATAATATATATTGTTCTTGCAGCTGTGAAAGAAATTTTCACTGGAGCGATGAAGAGTAACAAATCAATGTTTATCTGTTTTGGAGGGAAATTGGTTTTCTCTAACATTTCAGATTCCATTTTTCTCTCGGATGTCATTTGTCTTCCTGTGTTTTTTATTCTTGCAGCCACTCTGGGATCTCTGGAGTTCAGCCTCCTTTACGAACAGGAGACCCACGCCCTGCACTGTTGTATCGTTAAAGCTAAGGTAAGCTAAGGACAAGAAACAATAAAAAACGAGACAAGAAGAGACAAAAAAAAAAAGAGACAAGAAAAAAAAAAAGACAAGAAAGACCGGAGACCATCTTGCAATGTGATCACAGCAGTAACAACACCAAATTGGGCCGTGTGTGTGTGTGTGTGTGTGGGATATATTAGAACAACATTAAATGTGTGCAAACATTTAGAGAAACATTTAATTTCATGCTGATTCTGACCATTATGTTCCTTCACGTGTCTCTCAGGGTTTAAAGCCGATGGACTCAAACGGATTTGCTGACCCGTATGTGAAGCTGCACCTCTTACCTGGAGCCAGTAAGGTACAATCACATTAATTATAGCGTCAAGGTGTTTGTTTTGTGCAGCTGTGTCACCATTTTAAAGCTATAATAATAATTCTTTAATTGTATGTTTTTCTCAGTCTAACAAGCTTCGCACCAAGACACTTAAAACCACTCTGAATCCTGTGTGGAATGAGACTCTGGTCTATCACGGCATCACTGATGACGAAATGTCACGCAAAACTCTCCGGTAAGAACAAACTTAACCTTTATTTATTGTACCAATTACATTAAAGAGTCTGAAGAGGCACGCTGTCTGTCTTCAGGCTTTCAGTGAGTGACGAGGACAAGTTTGGACACAACGAATTCATCGGAGAGACACGAGTCGCGCTGAAGAAACTCAAGTTTAACCAGAAGAAGAACTTCAGTGTTTGTTTAGAGCGAGTGATCCCGGTGAGCCTGGCGACAACACTCACAGTTCATATTGTTAAATAATGTACTGTGAAATACACAGTTATACCAACGTCAACTACTTAGGAAGTACTTTCTACTCAAGATACATCTGGAAAGAGACGTTGAGCTTTAAATGTAATTTAAGGCAGGTTCTCAAAACCTGCACAAATAAAACACACATTTGACTTTATTCTTGAGAAAGTTTCAAAGCAGCTGCTAAATGGACCTTGAGGTGAGATTATCTACTTTTGTAATTTGGAACTGACCCTTAATATTACTTCCTTTTAAAGGAATAGTTCCACATTTTTGGAAAATACAAATATTCGCTTTCTTGCAAGGAGTTTGCAGAGAAGATCGATACCCCTCTAATGTTTGTATGCTAAATATAAACTGCCACAGCCAGTTAGCTTAGCTTAGCTTAGCTTAGCATCCAGACCGGAAACAGGGTGGTTATGTGCAGTCTTGCCATCACTGCAAGTTTCCCAGGCCACCAGCAGAAATCAGGAAATAGTCCAGGCTAACGTAGGCTAACCCCCCGCAAAAAAGTTTTTTTTTTTTTATTCTTAAGTTTTTGTACAATTAAACAAACAAGGTATAATATGTTAATACATGAGCTTAAGATAAATAAATGCTGGTAAATTAATTTCTTTTACCTTTTTCACAGAGCCAGGCTAGCTGTTTCCCTCTGTTTCCAGTCTTTATGCTAAGCTAAGCTAACTGACTGCTGGCTATATAACTTCATAATTTCTGCAAAGATATGAAGAAAGTGAATAATAATTTCCCAAAACGTTGAACTATTCTTTAAATACAGTTCTACATTGTTAAGGTTAACTTGTCCTGCATCAAGACCAGACATCCCAATTAAAAACACATTAAATAAGAACACATTATGCAAACATAAAAATGTAAAAAAACAACCAGCCAATTAACACGTCATTCACCATGTTAGGAGCTACAGAAAGTAAAGCCATACATCTCAAGAACATACACACTTAAGTACATAAATGAAAATTGTCTATTAAAGTAAGTAATGATGACGGTGGTGGTGGTGATGATGATGATACGGGTGGACTCTGTACAGGTGAAGAAGGCTGTGGGAGGATCGGCTCGTGGCATGGCTCTCTATGAGGATGACGTAAGACCCTCACATGGATCTCATACTATTGTGCATTGGATATTGTTTGACTGTTTTGGACTAGTCAAAGAAGTTAGCTTAGTTTGTGTATATTTAAAACAGTTAAAGTGTAAATTGAACACAGCGGATGCATTTAAGTAGTATTGTTTGTGTATCAAAGCCTGATAAATCTTCTTCTTCTGTGCCGTGGAGATAAGGATGCAACAATCTGATGCTGGCCTTATTAAGCAGATCGGGTATCAGCCGCACGTGATCGATCCACATTAAATTTCTTCATCAATATCATTAAAAGTATTCACTGCTTCCACTATCAGTTTACATTCATTAAGTCATCCATGGGGAGAACTCATTTGGTAGTGCTGCAGCAATCCCCAGCCTAATGTTGCAATACATCAAAATTATACCAATGAGATCCACACGGTGAAGAAAGCATCCCGGATTTTAAGTATGGGGAAAAACAGAGTACCTGTATTGGATCCATACTCAGTAACAGCAAATACAGATTTCTGACTGTTTATGAAATGACATCTTCAGTAGAGCAACAGACAGAGTAGAGAAATCAAAAAGTATCTAGAGACGGACTGACATATAGTTGATTTAGTTTTTTTTGTTGTAATGTACTAGACGTTAATGTAAATGGAGTTAATCCTATTATATTATATATATATATATATGTGGATAATTATGTTCTTAAGCACGTACATTATCCTCCATTAGTAGATATTATGATAATCACTGTATAATCCCTCCTGACATGTGCAGACCAGACTGTGCAGACTACCGTAGATAAAAAGAGCAATTGGATAAGTGTATGCATGTGTGATATCTGTTTCGTGTCATTTTGTGTGTATGTGTGTGTGTGTGTGTGTGTGCAGCTGAATGAAGGAGAGGATTCGGAGGAGAGGGGTCGTATCCTGGTGTCACTGACTTACAACAGTCAGCAGGGTCGTCTGATGGTGGGCGTAGTCCGCTGTGCTCACCTGGCTGCCATGGACTCCAATGGATACTCCGACCCATTTGTCAAAATGTATGTGCTCCAATCAGCTGAATCCTCTGGATTAATGTTAAAGGAGTAGTCTGACATTTTGGGGAAATATGCTTATTCACTTTTTTTGCTGAGAGTTAGTTGAGAAGATATCCACTCTCATGTCTGCACGATAAATATGAAGCTGCAGCCACGAGATGGTCAGCTTAGCTTAGCACAAAGACAGGAAACAGGAGGAAACAGCTGGCCTGTGTCTGTCCAAAGATAAAAACATTTGCCAACCTAAGAGCATGTGCACGTGCATTACTGTACATTTAAGGGTCCCGATTTGGGGAAGATATGGTCACCTCCTACCATTGTTGGATATTTTCTTCCTGCAGTTTAGACTACAAATGTTGTGTGTTTTATTACAATATGTGTCATAATATAATTGTTTTTTCTTTTCTGCTGTAGATGTCTGAAGCCAGACATGGGGAAGAAAGCTAAAAACAAGACACAGATAAAGAAGAAGACCCTCAATCCAGAGTTTAACGAGGTCAGTTCTTTCTAAACCGCTTTCTATTTGCACATACTGAACTTTGCTATCTTCTGCTCAGCCAGGTCTCAGTAACAGATTTTGTAATAACATTTCATATTTCATTGCTGTGTTTCAGGAGTTCGGTTATGAAATAAAACATGGCGAGTTGGCCAAGAAAACGCTTGACATCTCAGTCTGGGACTATGACATGGGAAAATCTAATGATTTCATTGGTAAGTGTTACGTTTTCAACATCATTTTAGCCATGTTAGCAGTGAAGGCAATGTCTGATGTTCGGTTAGTCCAACACTTTAATCCAGACTGAAATATCTCAACTAACGGATGGATACCCTATGACATTTTCTATTTGTATTATTTGTGCCCAGAGGATGAATCTTAATAACTTTGTTGATCTACTGAGTTATCATCTAGCGCCACCATGAGGTTGACATTTGTGGTTTTGAGTCAGATTTCTATTAGATGGATTGCTTTGAAATTCAGTACACACATCCATGTTGCTCATGAAATGTAATACCTTTAGTAATCCTGTAATTGTTTTATCTTTGGTTTATGACAAAATTGGTCTGATTTGGTCGCATGTATCTTAGTGTTGTTTATATATTAACGCTCACTTTTCCTCTCTGCCTCCAGGAGGATGTCAGTTGGGCATCCAGGCTAAAGGAGAGTGTTTGAAGCACTGGTACGAATGCCTCAAGAACAAAGACAAGAAGATTGAGCGCTGGCATGTTCTGCTAAATGACAACACTGTGCAGTTTGAGGATTAAATCGTCTTCCCCCATTTCTATGTGTTTTCATACTGTATCGTTCCCCCTGTAGGATATTGTCTTCCAGTGAGCACAGGTCGACGGATATTATCCCTTTTGCTTTCATGTAGTTTGTCCCCAAAGTGCAATGTGCAGGCTACATTTCCAACAGTTTTCAGGTGACCAACATGGATGTTGACCACTGGGCTCCTTTTTTTTTCCTTCTTTTTAATAAGGAGCGACCATTAAACCAACATCTTCAGTGCTATCATATCACAAACTCTATTATATAATAAATAAACCTTACATGTGTTAATGATTGAGCAGAGTGATCATCATATTTTCTGGAGAAGATAAAACCCTTGTAGTCATTTTCATTAACACAGTATGTTGTAATGAAGTGTGCCTCCGTGCTCAGGAGGGGAATTCCCACTTCTGTCTCGGACCTGTTCCTCACGTTGAACTGTGCTCCTGTCTTATGGGATCATGTAATGTGTTATCAGCTGATCTATGTGACCACATTGTTGGAGCGCTCGCATCGCCAATGCATCCACTTGTGTTAGTGTGCATCATGCATATGTTAAATATTAAACGGGACACTTATAGATGTTCGGATATCAAAATGGTGTGAACAAACTCATTTAATTATTGTTTTTTTTTTTGTTGTTGATGTGAAATGCATTTGCTTTTTGACAACATGTTGGTCCCACTGTCACCACAGTCACTACACCACCTTCACCTGTGCATGCGTGAACTCCCTTCTGGAGAAATGGCGAAAATACTTCTGCATGACAGTTCATTATGAAGAACAAATTCGATAATGCAACGTTTGCGCACTTCCAGGAAATCCGTGAACTATTCCTCCAGAGATATGTTTGATTGATGAGTTTAAATCAGATCTTGCACAAGTGTTTTTAGATAAATGATCAACATTTTGCTCTCTGTGTTCATATTGATGCATGTCATATTGTAGCATACACGTGGCTAATAAATAAAGACATCATGGCACTTCCTGTGCTCCTCTGCTTGCTTGTTACTGTATGTGTTGTGACATGTCAGGAAACTTTGTCTCAATCAGGCGAGGTTTGAACCAATCAGCTCAGACAGACACGCAGCCGAACATTTTGTGAACTTTGACTTCTCTTGATAATACTTGACTTATTTTCCAAGTAGGTAAAAGTTTACGGACATGTTACACTCTGAAAGGTCTGTCCTTGAATTTTAAACTGAGACATAATCTATCGTTCGCTTCAGTAGTGAGGTGGATCAAAGGATAGGCTTGACAGGAACCATAACATTTACATTTCACAATAAAAAAACAATCAAAACAGCTGATCTGACTTAACACCAAGACCTCCAGACAGCAGAATAAAATGCAATATTTTACTGACTTTGCTGTCTGGAGGAAGTTGTACTATGACAAAACAGTGCTTACAATCTAGTGACTAGTTGTAAACAGTGGTGGAGGAAGTAAGCAGATCCTTTACTTAAGTAGAAGGACCAATACAATAATGTGAAAATACTCTATTACAAGTCCTGCATTCAAAATCTCACTTAAGTAAAAGTACAATCAAAAAACAAAAATATTATCAACAAAATGTACTTAAAGTATCAAAACTAGAAGTACTCAAAAAATGGCCTCTATTTGTGATATGTTATTATATATGATATGACATTATTAGATTGTTCATATTGTTGCATCAAGTAGCATTTTACTGGAGACAAACAAAGGTCTGATACACAAATTATTCATGTTTAGGACTTTCTTACCTTTTTGTGATATATTGGATATGTTTACCACTTTTGTACCTCAAACTGTTATTCTACTGGTTTAATCTTTATTGATGCATTATGTTAAAAGCTTATCAAATGTTTTTTATTGCAAAATCTTAATCTGAAAAATAACTAAAGATGTAAATGTAGTGGAGTAAAAATATGGTATTTGCTGAAATGTAGTGGAGTAGAAGTATAAAGTAGCATAAAATGAAAACACTCAAGTAAAGTACAAGTACTTCAAAATTGTACTTAAGTACAGTATTTGAGTAAATGTTAGTTACTGTCCACCACTGGTTTTAAAGTGTGCAGTTGTCCTGATGGACCAGTGGTTCCCAACCTCGGGCGAAAAGTCTGAGGAGTCACATTGATTAACAGAAAAATATATATTACATTACATTACATTACATTTCATTTAGCAGACGCTTTTGTCCAAAGCAACTTACTAAAAGTGCAAACAGTCATGAGGAAACGACTAAGCCAAACCAAAGTAAGTGCAACAAAGAGAAACAATAGAATACAGATATATATTTATCTTGGTCATAATTATATTCATTTAGTTATTTTTGCTTTTTTTCTTGTTAAATTCTGGATACTTTCACTTCTTCAGAAGGAAAAATCACTGTTTAGTCACCACTCATGTCCTCATTAAGGCCATAACCTGTGTTTAGTGGTCACAAGCAGACAAGTGTTTCATTTTAAATGAGCCAAACAGCATGGTAACCACATGTAGCACCACATAACCCCAAAACAAATACTCCACTAATTTAACATTGTACTGCTTTAACATTGTTGGACTCATCATCGACGCAAAGATATCATATTTTTTATTCCATGCATTCTTTTTCCTTGTCCAAACGTGGTGCCTACATTACCCACAATGCAACTTGAGCACCCACAGTCCTGTCTGTGTTATGTTAGTAGTGGCTAATGCAGCCTGGAGCCTTAAACCTGCAGTAGAGATGAACAGCGACAATAATCTTTATATTCGATCAAATTCTGTAAATCAACATAAATATGATCTACAGACAGAATCCAGAAGTTTTGTCTTTCATACTTTACATCAAAACTTTAACATAATTTCTCATGAATATGCTGGCTACTATAATATAATATAATAAGTTATTGGGGTGTTGAATCTTATGTTTCACTCCCCAGCATAATTTTGTTTCCTTTGAATGTCCTCTTGACAAAAAAACTACTTCCAACATCCTCCCATCAACATGAAAAAAATATCTAAACATTAAGATATATATTGTATAATTAACAGTTTTAAATGGGTCCAACTTGTTTAATTTGTTCTACCCCTAATTTAAACCTTGGTGTCTTAATTGAACCTCTAATGTGCAGCTTGTATTTGTGTTCTCAAATGAGCACGAACGTAGAAAGCTGTCTCATATCAAGTATTGTGTATTTATTGTGTGTATCCGGGGCATGAGTGTCACTTATCAATGTATTAGTCACATTTGTAGATTGAAACCTCTACGTGTGTGTGTGTGTGTGTGTGTGCGTATGTGTTGATCGATATGTCATGGTCACGGTCAGTAATGTGTGCGCGTGTGTGTGTGTGAGAGAGAGAGAGTGAGAGAGAGAGAGAGAGAGAGAGAGAGAAGTGATGTTTGACAGAACTGACAGATCACGTGACTCAGGCTGATCTGGATGTTGCGTTCATTTTAGGTCCACTGGGGAAAACCCCGCGTGCCTCCCCCCCATCGCATTTAAAACCGACCTGGAGTCCTCAGAGAGTGGAATAATCACAAGTTTTAGATTTAAGGTGTCTCTCTCTTTCAGCCGCTGTTCTCCGACGCGCCACCATGACGCACATCGTTCCGCTTCTCACTCTCATTTTAACATCATCCCTCCTGAGCTGGACGGCTGCGGAAGCCTCGATTCTCTGCACCTGGACTAAAGTTTTGCCTAATAAAGAAGTGCATTACAGTTTTCTCCAGGGCGACCCCCGGCAGACCTCTCCATCTCCATCTCTGCGGCTCTACCACAGCGCCTGGTCCGGGGAGCGCGCTCTGCTCAGCTGCACTTGGAGCGACAACGCAGCGGTGATCCAGAACTATTTATCTCTCTGCCGGGAGCGCACGCACGAGTTCTCCGATAATCCAGATGACAATCTCGATGTGGACTCCATGTTGGAGTCAGAGGAGCTATGCGTCTCTTTGGCCTCTCCAGGGGTCGGCGGGCACGGGGTGCGCACAGAGAAGAGGCCGGTGAGGAGCGTTGGTGGACATCAAGGTCAAGCTGAAAGGTCAGAGGTCAGGACCCATCAGCGTGTCAAGCGCGGTTTCATTGTACCAGGGACTCTGTGGTGCGGCTCTGGCAACAAGGCGCCATCATATGCAGATTTGGGTAGGTTGGTTGTTTCCATACTTTACTCTAAATAACTCAATTTAATTTATGAACTTGATAATTATGTAGGGTAGAAGTTCCCAATAAAAATCTGAGGAGAATAAAGGGATAAGAACAAATGTTTTGGCTTATTTCATGTGAAATACTGAAAACTTTACTTACTACTACTCTACTTGACTCTTTAGGTGTAAAGTCACTCAAAGGTTGAATAGTTCACAACTCAATCAGAGGCTATAACCTGTGATTAGGGGTCATAGCTAAGAAACGGTTGGGAGCCACATTTGAAGAAATCACGAAAAAAGCTTCAGAATATTCAGAGTAACTAAGTATTGCACTTCCGTGAAAATGGAGGACTTGCAAGAGACAGATTTATAATTTAAAAAAAGTCAAAATCAAAACAGCAAAACCAGAGATACCTTGACTTTTAGCCCCCAAACACTAGATCAGATTTCCCTATACTGTGTATAATGCACCTCAATAGCCAAGCAAATCCAAGTCAGTCAAGTGATGTCACTTAAAGGTAAACAAACACATTTCTGTTTGCATTCAGTCAAGTCTAACCAACGTGTTGAATGCATTTCCTTTCTCAAAAAACATTTGCAAAGCCGATCTTTCTCAAAAAGTTTAAAATTTGAATTGATAACATCCATCTTTACTGGTTAGTCTTTTTCTTTACAAATCTCTGCTGCTCATTACTGCCACCTGTAGATCCAACGACGAGTGTGAAACTGAGTTTTCATCATCTGCCACCCATTCATTGAAACATTGACCCGCAGCGCTACTAGTGAGCAAACTGCTGGATACTCCCCCACTCTGTGTCCCTTTATCTCAATAGTCAAATAATTTTTTTCAGTTGTCATTGTTTGCTTCACTTTTCCCCGAACATTTTGGTCTATAAACACATTTAGAAACGTTGACAGTAAATGACGCAAGATGCAGGTCGTTTTTAAGACAACATAAGATATACCTTTATTTATTCTGAGGGAATATTGTTCTGCGGCAGTTGCAGTACAAAGCTGGAAAGAGAAATATAATATAATATAAAAATATCACCAAACAGATATCCAAAATTAACAAAATTCAAAAATATATATAAAATTAACGGTAAGGATTGTAAACTGCCCATATCTCCTTTTTCATCAGACTGGAATGAAATTGCAATAAGATTGTGGTAATAATAATAATAAGAAGAATCTTGTAATTGATATGTGTCTCTCCTCTCTTGCAGGAGTTTTCACAGATACCGACAGCTGTTGTCGTGAACACGACCAGTGTAAACACACCATCCTGTCCTTTCACTCCAAGTTTGGCGTCTTCAACAGAAACATCTTCACCATGTCTCACTGTGACTGTGACAACAAGTAGGGGCTTACATTTTTGGATTAAATGACATCCAGTCCATATCAACTGATTTGCTGTGTTTTCTTTCCGGTTTTTTTTGACTAAAATATTGCATGTTTCAGGTTTCGCAGTTGTCTGAAGGAGGCGAATGACAGCATATGTGATGTCGTGGGATACACCTTCTTTAACCTGCTGAAGATGCACTGCTTTGAGTTATCTCACCAACTCCAGTGCACAGAGAGAAACTGGTTTGGAATGTAAGTGAAGTTATAATTTATTAATGTCGTGTATGTTTGTGATTTGGATGACTTTGGATGAATTGTTAGCTAATCTAGCAGCTCTCAGGACGCCAATGTTGGTTGGTCCATCACTTTTGTCCGGACTGAAATGTCTCGACAACCATTGGTAATATGTTACTAAGTACATTTACTCAATTACTGTACTTAAGTACACTTATTTCCATTTTATGCTACGTTATACATCTACTCTACTATTTGTAAAAAAGGATGGATCCCCTGACTTCTCCTCTAGCATACCAGTTCGTAACCTGGGGATTCTCAATGTGTCCCAAGATAAATCTGAGGGGGTCACAAGATTATTAACGAAGAAAAAATACCCCAAAATATGTATGAAACAGAAATCACTATTTGGTTTGGAGAGCGGTATCGATCTTCTCATCTAACTCTGCAAAAAAGCGATTATGTGTATTTCCCACAATATCAAACTATTCCATTATAAGTAATTTCAACATCTGTTGTGACTTACAGGTGTAAAGAAACAAAAATGGCGCTCTATGCTGAGGTGTATCAACCCACACTGTACGAGTCTCCCAATCCAACAGAAGTCAGCATGAACAGCACCGGCTCCATCATAAACACCACCATACCCACAGAGCTGCTGGGGAGCAGCATGCCAGACTCCATCGCTGCTGCGGCGTCCACAGTCCCTACACCTTTAACGAGTTCCCCCTCTGCCTCCATCACCCCTGTTACCAACACCTCCACATCAGAGGGACCAGCATCTGAGAGGAGGGACGGTCTAAAGAACTCTTTACCGACCAAAAAACTAACTCCGTCTGAGCTGGGCATCACGGGTATTTAAAACATCTCTCCTGCTTATCAGTTCATATTTCCACAGTACAGTAAGAGAACTGAACATTATTATGACGCCTCCTCTCCGCAGAGGCGCTGCTGTCATGTGCCGTCTACAAGGATCTTGATGAGTGCAGGGACAAGGTCCTTCCCCAGCAGAGGAGATACGGCCTCCACAACCCTGAGGCCCGGACGCTCTACCACTGCAACTGCACCACAAGGTAAATCAAGACATAAACCATCATGAGAATGTCGCTTTTTTTGTTAACATTTTGAGTCTCTTATTGGCAGGAGCAGCTGATCAGCATGATACTTAATGCGGTTGAGATGTGTCACAAAATGTCCAAATTACGCAAATCGACTTTACCCTCCAGAGTAAATATTCACAGTGCTATCTGTGGCACACGTGCAGACATTGTGCTAATATTGCACTCACCTTTATATCTGTTTGAGGCAAAGCAGACATGGTGCAATGTTTCATAACACAAAACTAGGCCACAAGCAGTGCACACGATCATTCAGAGTCACACGGTTGCATAAGGTGTGGTGGTTTCTCTGAATCTGCACAGAAATGATTTTAAGGCCTTGGACATTATCATAATCTCGTGTTTGCATCTTTGTTGGTCTCTGACGTGCTCCTCTGTCCTTTCAGGTTATTCCAGACTTTGGCTAAACAGAGACAACTGACCGAAGTACAGGCTCGTCTGCTCGGACATGTGTCTCAATCCTGCTTCCTGCTACAGGACTGCACAGCAGGCAACATGTAAGTATACAAACACTGCCATGCATGTACTGCCATGGCTTTAGGAAGAAGTTCTCACATCTTTTACTGAAGTAAAAATACCATTATGACAATAAAAAAAAAGATCTGTTTGAAGTAAAAATCCTGCAATTAAAATCATACTTACAGTAAGTAAAAGTACATAATTATTATTAGAAAAATGTAGTAGTATGTTAAAGTATCAGCAGTAAAAGCACTCGCAGTAAAATGTCTCCTGTGACTGATATCTGATTCTATGTGATATAAAAGAAAAGAAAAATAATCTTAATCTGCAAAATAACTAGTAACTAAAGATGTCAGACAAATGTAGTTGAGTGAAAATATTAGTATAGAAGTATAAAGTAGCATAAAATGAAAATACTTATGTACAAATACTTTACAAGTAACTGTTACTTTCAACTACTGGTCCCAACCTGGGAACCCTCAAATTAATGGGGGATTCAAGGGAGAGGAAAGAATAAAACATAGATTCCACATTTGCTTTCATTATTTTGTGCTTTGAATAATTTTTGCCTGTTTGAGCATCGAACATTTGTGAGGTTTAGAGGTAAAACGTCTCTTTAGTAGAACTGCATATTCTTCATATTTTTATGTCAAATCTTAGTCTGGAAAGTAACCAGTAACTATAGCTATCAAATAGTAGGGGAGTAAAAAGTACAGAAGCAGAAGTATCATAAAATGTAAGTCATAAAGTCAATTAGAAATACCTCAAAATTGTACGTAGATACAGTTCTACCGCTGATCACAGCGTCACGACATTTCGTCTCCTTCGTTCCTCAGCTGTACAGCAGTTCTGGTGAAAGCAGAGCTTCCTCAGCTGGACCAGAGGAGCAGAGCAGACATGGACGAGCAGCACCATCTACAGGCAGTCAAACTGAAGGTTAGGAGGCCAGACGTGAGGAGAGCTAAGAGGAAAGACAGAGCTGTCAGGCTTCACAAACTGTGTCTCAGGATGCTCCGGCCCAAACTCAGCCAGAACAAGACCAGAGCACGCGGTCAGAGCGCACGTCGACCAGCCGTAGGAGGCAGAGAGCTCGTCTGAGAGTCAATATTGAGCAGTGTTCACGATGACATGGATAAATACACATGTCAGGTCATTCTCATTTCATTCCAGCACTTTTTTAATGTCAAATATTCCTTCATCCAAAGTCATTTTTTTAAAAATTTTATCTCACTACATCCATTTTTTTTCCTGATGACAGTTTTGGTTTGAATGACCAGACAGATCATTTCAATTCAATTTTAATTTAAGAATCTTCATCCACAACATTACAAGGGATAATATGTTAATGTGAGAACACTTACAGTATCTCCAACTAGATGTTACAATAGATAACATAGTAACAGACTTTGGAGTAAGGTTGTAAATAAAATTACATAAAAACTGCTGGGTCGTAATAAAAATGACCTGCAATAAAGTCAGTGAAAAAAAAAAATCATATTGAGCTGAATTTGAAAACTTGACATGTTTATACAACGTGTTTATATCTGCATCAAAAGATTATTTATTCATTTAATATTGAACGCTTTGGGCCCCCATTAAATATTGTAATATTATGTATTCATATTGTCTACATCAGTTTTGACCAACTTTTTGAAATTGACGCACTATTTTGGGATTTAAAAAAAAAGAAAACTTTTCCTCAAGTATAACAAACCCCTGATGTAGAAGTAACAGCACAGGCGTATGTTCATCCAGGTGTGCCAGTTCAAGAGTGCTGCTATAAAGCATTCACTCACTGGAATACATTTTGGGACTCTTAAAACAACCGAGGACCATGAAAGTGCATTTTTGTCAGCATGGCTCAAGGGATGACTGTCTGTCTGTCTGACTGAAATCTCTCAACAACTATTGGATGGATTGCCATAACATTTTGTAGAGACGTTCATGGTCCCCAGCGGATCATTTATACTGGTTTTGATCCCCTGACTTTCCCTCTTGTGCCAGCATGAGGTTGACAAATGTGGTTTTGAGTGAAATATGTCAACAAAACTGTTGGATGGTGAATACCTTTGTCATCAGCCTCAGCTTTACTTTGTATTAATTGCTTTTAAGCAAATGGAAGCATGCTAACACATTGAAACAAAAATGGTGAACATGTTAAACATAACCTGCTGAACATCATTATGTGAGCATGTTGACATTTACCGCATTTAGCTTTAAGTAGACCGCAGACTCTGCTAGATGTCAGAATGTCTGACATGAAAAGGGTTTATTGAGTCTAATAATGGTGGAACTTTTCCTCTTTAAAAGGAGGTCATAGTTAATCAACTCCGCGAGATCAGTAGTTTTGATTAAAGCTTGAGAAGTTCGTTATTGAGGTTTCAGCACTCTTTACTTGTAAATATGTATACTGTGTTGTATGAGTTGTAGATAGATGCACATTATGTTCTAAGACACATGGTGAAATAGTTGTTTTATGACGTTAGAAGGTCAAAAATAAAAATAAAAACCCACATACCTGCACCTCTAAAGATGTTTGTTTAATATGCACAAAACTAAAATTGCTGTAGGCTATTAAAAAAAAAAAAAAAAAAAAAAAAAACTTAAGACAGAGCCAGGCTAGCTGTTTCCCCCTGTTTCCAGTCTTTATGCTAAGCTAAGCTAAACCTGACTCCTATTTCAGAGCTGTATCATATCTTTCCACCTAAGAACGTGAATATGTCTCCAAAATGTTTAACTAGTCATTTAAAATGAAAAAGTTTGAAACACAATATTTGCTTCCCTCCAATCATACATTAAATGTTACACTTAATGTTTAATTAATGTTTAATTATTTTTGGTCAAGTCAAAGTAAAAAAAAAAAAAACATACAAACTGTGTCAATTTATTCCAGAAGAAAAGCATCACTTTTAATCCGCACTACACGAACATGCCAACAGTGCGCACAGGCCTGGTCTAATGAATATCTGTCAGGTAACTCAACTCCTCTCTGATGTCATGAAAAGTAATTGAAACCTTGCTGAAGGCTGCAGCCATGGAGCCGACCGGATCCCCGCCTCTCACCGGACAAAAACTTCGCTATGGGGAGAAGCTCGGCTGTGGGAACATGGCGCACATACTCTGGATTAACTTTCCCCAGGAAAAACTTTGCTGGATCGCTTCATAGCACGCACATCTCCCATATAATCGACAAGTAAACGCGTTGCAGACTGTGGATGACTACAATACTTTGGGGCTCGTGTCGTTTTGTGTGCTGTGTTTCCCTGTCCTGCCTCACTGGGATGAAAGTTTGAGAAAGTTCTCTGCCGGATTTAGCCGAGAGCAGGATGGACAAGCAAAGAACGAGGAAAGAAAAGGTAAAGCTGGAGGAAAACAGTGGTACATGTTTTATTTAGTGGTTTCACAAATCTGCTGTTGTGGCTGGTGTAGGTGGGAGTGCAATCCTGCAGGAGGCTGAGAGAAGAAAGAAAGTTCACAGACTAAACAGGCAGAAAACGTCCCATGATGAACTGGCATCCTGAAGGATTTGTTTTGAAACAACTGGCAGGAGTTTACACTCATTAAACCCCTTCCAAAAAGTAATCTAGCCGATTGGTTTCTCCACTAATTGATAAGTCATTTTGACTTCAAATATAAAATCTCTTAAAAATAGTTATAAATGTCTTATAGACAGTGGTGGAAGAAGATGTTCTACTTCAGTAAAAAGTATCAAAACAACAGTGCAGGAAATACATCTACAAGTAAAAGTCCTGCGTTCAAGCTTTCACTTATGTAAAAGCACACAAATGTTAACAGCATAATGTACCTAAAGTATTAAAAGTACTTTCAGATCATATCACATCATATATGTGTACATGTATCAAAGTTCAGTTGAGTAAAAGTACAATATATACACTTGAAATACTCAGGTAAAGTAAAAGTACCTCAACATTGTATTCAAGTACAGTACTTCAGTAAAGTTATCCGACCTAGTTACTTTCCACCGCTGCTTAATGAGTCGTCCAAAACACTAAAATGGTCACTTTACTATTATATATCACCACGAAACCAACAATCATTGTAGAGGCTGGAACCAGATAATTATCGATATTTTTGCTTGAAAAATGACTGAAATGATTATTCACTCATCAAATTATTCAATGAATTTACTGCTTATAGACTAATCGACTAATCAACTCATCTTTTCAGCTCTGATCTAAGATCAGTCTGGTGACTGTAAAGCCCAACAAATCTTAATGATAAACACAATGTGAACTTTAGTCTCAATGATCAATGGTATTCTGATATTTTACTTAAGTAATAGTGCAAAAGTATTTGCATCAAAATATACTTACGGTACAAAAAGTCATCATGCATAATGGCCCATTTCAGAATAATGGCTATTATATTATTGAATTATAATTAGTGATGCATTAATGTGTTCATCGCTTTATTGTTGCAGCTGGTGAAGGTGAAGCTTATTTTTTAATATAATGCTGGCTTGTGAATTTCACAAAGGGACCAATAAAGGCTTTTATTTGTTGATTTTATTTTGTATTATTAATTGGAAAAAACTCAAGCAAAGTACCTCAAAATTGTACTTCAGTAAAGTACTTGAATAAATGTATTTAGTTACTTTCCAACACTGGTCTTAAGCCAGCCAACTTCATACTAATATACATACATAAGTATAATTTACTAATCTAAATCTTAACATCTCTTCAACTACGTTCAGGTACTACTTATAATACTATTACTGTGTATGATTGCAACTAATAACCACGTGTTGCCTTTAACGCCTCTCCTAAGATCCACTATTGACAGATCAAAGTGTTGTGTTCAGGGACACAGTTTCCTTTAAGTATTCAGCCCCCCGTTTCTGTGTTGTTCTCCAGGAATGTACTCCCTTTGACCTAGGGTGTGTGTGTGTGTGTGTCTGTGTGTGTGTGTGTGTGTGTGTGTGTGTGGACATTCATGTTGTGTTCCTGTTTGTGAGTCTCCTGTTCAGACACTATTGTAATACAATAATGTAACCTATATTATTCTGAAATGGGCCATTATGCATAATGAGTATAATTAGGTGCTGATACTTTTGTACTTTTAGTTAAGTCAAACTTTAAAATGCTGGACTTGAACTTGTAACAGTATTTTTAAACCGTGGTATTGCTACTTTTAAGGATCTGAATACTTCCATCACTGCATACGTCCACAGTGCTCTTATAATAACAAACTGACAGTGGAAATGTCCTGCTGAGTGACTTAGTGCTACTGTGTGTGTGTGTGTGTGTGTGTGTGTGTGTGTGTGTGTGTGTGTGTCAGTGTCAGCAGCATCTTTAAATAGTTGCTAGAGGAATATTGAACAACACAGGCAAGTGACACAAGAAATCCCATCAGATGCAGCAGGTTGCACTCACCGTAGTTCATAGCACAGTTCAAGATACGGAAGTTTATGTGTTCACAATTAAGGACTGAAATGAACAATTTGCAGTTATATAAAACACAGAAAAGAAGCAAATCCACAAAGCTGGAACCAGCAGATATTTAACATTGTTGCTTGATTAAATGACTTCAACAGATAATTATTCTATTCTATAAACTAACTAATTGTTTCAGCACTACATGTGTTTATTTATGGGCGCATAAAGGAAAATATTTTCCCGCGATCTTCTGAGGCTCTGTGAGAAAGAGAAGAATCTTCTAAGTGCTTTAAACTAGTTTACAGTATAATTCATATTTTTATATGAACAATGGGTCAAACGACTGCAGTGTAAGGTGCTGCCCCCACAGTGACCTATAACCCCATCCTGCTTTATAGTGTTCCAGCTTATTGTTTAGGTTTTTTACGGCCAGAAAAGTTTCTGTTTTTGCTTTACTGTTTCGGTTCACTCTCATCAGCGTTGTTTTTGGCAGCAGCAGGCAGCTGTTTTCACAGAAAAAACAACTGTACACAACCTGCTCAGCAGCCAACAGCAGACCGACACACTTAGAGACTAACTGCTGAACATAGGGAACATTGAGCAGCTAAAAAGACAAATATTTCCCTCAGGAGTTGGTGGAGACCAAAAACAGAGCTAAAAGAGAGCAACAAAGTGGAATTTCATGATTCCAAATTAATGCTGATGTTGCTGCATGTCTGCTTCTTGACTAGGGATTGGGTTATAATTGAAGTAGTGTCGGAAATTAAATGTGTTTACCTGTTCTGAACAGCCACACTGGAAGGTGGAGTGAGAAGCCGGCCGTTATAGAAATGATACCATTTAAACATGGGCATAATGCTGCACATTTTCAGACTGTCTCCCCTGGAAGACAGACATATTGTGACCAAACTCTTCTTTTTTTCATCACAACTACACATCTGTAAAATTTGGTGACACCAAATCTGGCCAGGGGCGTAAAGTGTGTATGTGTGTTGGGGGGACAATGGCCCCTTCACCCTCCTTGGTCTGACCCCGCCATCTTCGAGCTCTGCCCTCATGTTGATCTCAACTACACATCTGTAAAGTTTCATGACTGCATGGGGACAAAATCTGCCCACAGACAGAAATATAAAAACCTGGCAAATAACACACACACACACACACACACACACACACAAACATAACACACAAGCAGAATGTGAAATCAATACCAGCGTTGCTGTCGCGGCTGGTAATTAAAGCAGCTTTAAGGTGAACTAAATCATCCTGGCTGGACTATTAACTTTGCCCCCTGATAGATTTGTTTCAATATTATCGAACTTTCACTCTGACTCATAGTCACACAACTATATCCTCTGCACTTGCAAACAAACAAACCATTTGAACAGTTTGTGCAGGTGCACCCACACAATGCTGCAGAGAGCTCCCAGTGGGGTCAGACTTCTGTTTAAAAGACATTGTAACACAACCGTATTCATACAACCTACTCCGTAGCGTGCGATTGTCCACACTGAACTTCTCTCAGTCATTTCTCTTCTTCTTTTATTTATTTCTATTTCTTCTCTTCGCTCTATTAACTGTTCTAGTTCAACAGTAATAGGCTTACAGATTTACGTCTTAGTTCCACACACATGATATATGTGGCCTCCTTTGTTTATTTCCTTAAACACCGCCCTGGTAACGTGCTAAACAAGCTCTGCTTCATATCACATTTGTCATATTTGAGTAACAACAACAACAACATGACCAATTCGTTAAACGTGATGCCGTGCTGGAGAGAACAGCTGAAAAATGGGCACTGTCAGAGCACTGTGAATTGTGGAAATTTGCTCAGTGAGTTGAGCATTTCTGTGTCACAGCACTCCTCAGGGCTGAAGCTGAGGACACTGAGGTCGTGTGCTTGGTATTTTTATCCGAATTTGGGATGTTTTTTGCAAGGCTTCAGTAAAACTTCCCGCCAGAATTTTTTAAGTAAATTAAATTTATTTTCTGAACTTACCAGACTGTTCTAGATGTTCCATTATTAGCTTTTACCAAATTAGTCATTATATCCACATCACTGAGGAATATTTATCAAAGATCTCCTTGTGTAAATATGTTGTGAAAGCACCAATAGTCAACCCTACTATAACAAACTGCTAACGAGATCATTTATATGTATATTTTATATGTAAATAAATATTTCAGTGATTAAAGATATTTGAAATAGTGTTTCTGCTGTTTGGGGGAACAGGGGGACTTTGATTTTGACGTCAGTATTTCTAAAATCCTGGACTCTTAATTTAACTGTACGGATTTCATCAGTTCACTATTACCCAAAGCTCGTACAGTTAAGACTTAAATCTTGTTTTTTAACAGTCTGCGGCTTGATTGTTTTCCAAATTAATCACACCGCCATCTGTCAGTGGCACACTTAATAAAGAGTGCCATGAACTAAACAGTGAGTAGAGAAGTTTTTCAGGTCTCAGAGTGCACCAGACCTCAAGAAATGAATCTTTATTTTCAAGAGATAAGAGTCGATGAGCCAAACTGGAGAAGCTTGATGCCAAATGTGTTATTTGGCATCATCATTATGTGTCATTTATCTCATGTGAGTAAATAAACAGAGCTATGACGGGTGTTGAAAGTGATTTGAAAGAAATCCCTTCAAGTTGTGCAGGGCTGAATAGTAGCTAGCTGTTAACTAGCTAGCTAGTTTTTATCCTAACTACACGTTGAAACTTATTTAAATGCTGCTTTTTCTCTCAGGAGATGAAGTTTAAAAAGTTTCCCCTCAGCAAACTCGAGCAAAGCATTTCACTAATGTCTGAGCTAGCTGTCCAGTGTTAGCGCAAAGTGCTCTTAACCTGCACAGAGTAGATACTTCATAGCGTGTTGTCCTCCACAAATGGTTTTCATGTCACACGTGTGAGACTGTGTGAACATCCTAAAAGTTTCTTGCAGTTTGTTTCAAGTGAATCATGTTGAGTGCAGCTCCGAACTATCTAATGCCTTTCCTCGCCTCTTGCTCAGAGCCGTTGGGGTGATGCATTTGCAAGTTTTAGGAATCCCTCCAGTCTGCATATTTTAAGTGTGTGTGCGCGTGCGTGCGTGCGTGTGTGTGTGTGTGTGTGTGTGTGTGAGAGAGAGAGAGAGGGGAATAGAGAGAGATAATGAAGGCCTTGGTGTAAGCTCTGGTGAAAGGACAAATTTGGAAACACCAGATCAGGGAAGCAGCGTCTCGATGTTAAAGCTACAGAGAACAAACCTCAGTGAGCACATTTTACACAACGTTTGAATGAGAAGAACAGAAGCCTCATCGGACTGTCTGAGTCTCTGTCTGACTTTCCTTCTTTTCTCTCTCTCCGTCTCAGAGGAATTCAAGCCGTTACCACCGAGCAGAAACGAAAAGTACACGCAGTAGTTTGGCGTCCCATTTGCCAGAAACTACAGAATCGTGTCATGCTAATGAAGCTGCTGCAGTTTCGGTGTCGTACTGGGTTTTTAATGACTTATGTAACAGCCGCCAAAAGTACATTTGCTTGCTTTATTTCTAAACGTATTCTTCTACAACACTATGGGCAAAAATCCTTTCTCATTGGTCAGTCTTTATATTGCTCTCTCAATGACACCATTTAAAATATGGAATAATATGTATAACCAGACCGATACAGGATCTTTGAGGCAGATACTGATGTTAAAATTATCCAGAGGGAAATTGCAGTGCTGCAGCTGCAATACAAAGTGGGTAAACGAGTGCAAATATAAAAGTCTGAGAGTTTTGAGATTAAAAAAAGGTTGTTTCCATGCGCACTTCTATCCCAGTTATGATCGGCTTGTTATTTATTGGCCGACATATACACTGATACTATTATACTGTATATGCTATGGGCTAATACAAGCCAATTTATCGGCCTGGACAATTTTATTTATTTGTGGTGATCTTAGTAATCACTACATGCCCTGTTGCCAAAAACTTTCTCAACTACTTATTGTCTTCATGTTGGTCTTTTTGGTGTTAATACATAAATTACAAGTTATCTGTTGACTGAGAGACGGGATGATTGTTAAGAAATTAACCAACGTCTTCTCTCCTTGTCCTCCCCACTTCCTCTTCTCCCAGTTCTCTCTGTTTGGTTCTCGCTCCACCAGCAGGACCACCAACAATCCCTCTTCATCCTCCTCCTCTTCCTCTCCTGTGATCCCTTCAACCCCGCCGGTGAAAAGGGCCGACCGACCGCCTGTCCCCCCCGGTCCTCCTGGTATCCCCAGTACCCCCGGCCTTAGTAAAGCAGAATTCCTGGACCGTGTGCGCCGCAGTAACCAAGCCTGCCAGCAGGGGGAGTACACTCTGGCTGTGCGTCTCTACAGTGAGGCCCTCACCGCCGACCCCCAAAACTGCATCCTGTACAGCAACCGCTCCGCAGCCTATCTCCGACTCGGACAGTACAGCACCGCTCTGGACGACGCAATCAAAGCACGTCTCATCAACCCCAAATGGCCCAAGGTAAGAGGTTTGACCCTCGTGACACTTCACCGCTCAGTCACACTCCAAATCACGAAGGTACTGCAGCTGAGAGTGGGGGATGGATTTTATGTAGCTGAAGAGTGAATGTATCCATTAAGTGGATGTTTGATGGGCGTATGGATGAGCCTACCTCTCAAAACCATCTCAGCAATGGTGTATTAATGCGTATATGGAGCAGCAGAAATGCAGCGATTTCTAAACTCCTATAATCAATATGTTACCCACTTTGCAAACTCAGGAGTTCATGCACAAGTCAACATTTTTTGTTTTAGATCACCTGTTGCTTGCTATAATCTTTGCTTTTTTTTTTCTTGTGGTTATCCAAGTTAGAGCCTGACAGACTTTAAGTGGCAGCTCAGTCCTTTTTTCTCTCCCAGATCCTGTCAGACAGCTTGTTGTGCTGTAGTTTATTTTTTTATGTTTTTTTATTGTTATCAATGTACGGCAGCTGAACATAAGCCTGCTATTTAGATGCTGCAGTCCACATGTTGTGCTTTTATAGCGTAATGTTGAGCCTGTGGTGAACAGTCTTTGTTTGTTTCTTTGACAAGTGTGTTTCAAAGGGACAGCACACGCATATATAACTCAGCGTAATGAGATGTCCCTGTAAATATGCTGACATTAGCAGGTCCAGTGTTATGACAGCGGTGATGATAGAGAGCTGAATGAGGACGCAGACTGTGTATGATGTTGCTGATGCATCGGTGCTTTCTGTAGCTGTACATCATTAGAGGAAGGCAAATAATAAAGTTCAGCTGTAGGGTCGGACGACAGAAGTTTCTCAACTACATTTTGCCAAACTGTGCCACACTGTAAGTACACAACTCAACACAATATATAACATAGGTCTAATTGTTTTTAGACATTTGTAATGCGAAAATGCAAAATGAATTACATATTATACCTCTAACAAATGAATGATAATGCATAATGAATTAAGCTACCCAGCAGTATATAAAGTAATTACAATTAGCCCCACCTTCACCAGCTGCTACATTAAATGGATTCTTACACATGATCAATAATATATATTTCAATTATTTAATATATGTTAGAAACGGGCCGCTCTGCATAATGAGTTATTTTGGTACTTCAAGTACATTTTGTTGCTAAAACGTTTGTAATTCTACCTTACAAATGTGGCATACTTTTACTCCTAAACGAGTATTTCTATCCTGTGGTATTGATACTTTTACTTAAGTTAAAGGTCTGCGTACTTCTTCCGCCTCCGATAAGGAGGTACCTTGATTTATCTGCCATTCGTTTATATTAAATTACATATATAATGATAGTCCTTGGGAAGTTGTGTCATTACATGAACTGCTTTCATTGCTTTCAATTCCGGTGATGTGTGAGAGAGAATTATTATAAATAAATATGCAGTGCTTAAGCACATTTACCAGAGAAACCAATGGCTGGAAACTATATCAAGCACTTCTTTACACTTGAAGTGGCTCTTTACATCCAACACGGTGAGGAAGTGAAGGATGGTGAAGCTCAGAGAGTCTTTTAAAGCCATTCACTAGGGGGGTATGGAGGCAGGAGACGGGGTTTGCCAGGGCTACCTCTGTCTGGACGACTGGGGCCGGGCCAGCTTCGACTCCACTTCCTTTCTCTGTGCGAGAGAATGGACGGAAGTGGTGTTTTGGGTGTGTGTGTGTGTGTGTGTGTGTGTGTGTGTGTGTGTGTGTGTGAGTGAGTGTGTGAGTGAGTGAGTGTGTGAGTGTGTGTGTGTGTGTGTGTGTGTGTGTGTGTGTGTGTGTGTGTGTGTAC
>CALSCE010010647.1:5175007-5206048 GCA_943593645.1 Bovichtus variegatus
GTGTGTGTGTGTGTGAGCTTTGCACGGCTGTTATTTTGTTTTTCAAACCCTGGCGAGGCCTTGGCCTGAGTTTGGCACTTAAAGACAATAACAGAAGCTGCATTCCTGTGTGTGTGTGTGTGTGTGTGTGTGTGTGTCTTGTAAAGTGGCGGTGTCATAGCAGTGGGCTTGCTGCTGCATTCGCCGTGGGTCAAATGCAAGGTCAAGACTAATGAAGTACCAATAAGGGAGAGTCTTTCTGAGAGGGACGTTTACTTCTGCTTGAATTCTCTCTTTCTGCTCGACTCTCGGTCGGCTTTGCTCTCTTCTCTTTTCTTTTATTCTCTTCTGTTTGCCTCTCACAGTTTGTCCTGTTGCTGCCCCGGTCGACTTTTCTGTTGGCACAACAGGCTCAAATACACACTCACTGTATCACCCACACAGAGAAAAGGCGACTCGGTCATGGGAACAGAGGGGTGTAGCTGGTCAAAAGTCGCATATGTTTGTCTGCTTATCTGGATAACAACACAGTACAGAATAACAAAACTTCTTTGCATTTTAATGTTGTTTTCTTGTCGTTTTGTGCAGCTTTATCTTTTTTGTTGGTGCATTCACTGCAAAGCTTTGAGAAAGCCTTTTGTTTCTTTGTGATTCAAATGAAGTCACATCACAAAAGTAAAACTGCTGCAGGAACGAAAGCCTTTCTATTGACTCGTTTGAGTGTTTTTCTCCCACAGACCAGACTATTTTGTGTATGAATGTTTCGCTGTCATCCGCACACTCGTCTGTGTGTTTTTGTGAGTTGTTAGGTACTTTCAAAGAGGCTTTTTTTTTTTTTTTCTCCACATACAGGTGATTTTATTCAGATCCTTAAGCTTATAGCAATCTGGGAAACTTTCGCCTCTCCGCTACTTTACTTTTTAGTCTCACAAATAAAGACGTCTGTTTGGCCCAGAAAAGAGGAAGGAGGCACTGCGGCTAATGTCTGGCTGCACCACTGATCTGTTTTAGGATAAGCAAGCTTGGAGTTTTCCTGACAATACACCCTCAGCTAAATATTTGGGGTGGGGTCCATTTTTCTGAGCTCTTTAAGGACTCAAACTTGCAATAACTGATTTATTTTGGGGGTGGCAGCGGAAATAAGTTGTGAACACAACATTATTATCACCTTTTAAGTTGATATGTTGAACTTGTTAGCAAACAGATCATGGTTTAAACTCAATATAAAGCCGAGAGGAGCTGCAGGTTCAGCACTACAGGAGACACTTGTTCCAACCACAGATTATAGCAGCAACATTTCATTTTTGCAAATTCCATCCGCTGATGAAGAAGGTGTGTTGCAATCAAAAGGTCCAGAACAGCTACTAAATGGACCTTGTAGAGAAATTGTTTAGTTTTGGTTATGTGTGTCAAGGTTTTGAACTTGAACATACTAATTAATCCATCATTTTTTATTGGGGCAACATTTGAACATTTTGCTATTCTTTGGATATTGAGTCTCTTCCAACAAGCACATTAAAGATGTCACCTTTGGATGTAGGATATTGGATATTGTATTTTTTTTACTATTTACTGACCTGTTTTACAGATATAACTTAATAGCTTGATCAAGAAAATCATCACAAAATTAATCCAATACTAAAATTGTAGTTAGTTGTTAGTTTTCGGTTACTCAAGATATTTACAGTTTTCATTGCAACTACTTTCAGAAGAAATGTTCCCTCTGAAACATGTGTTCTGTGGGACACAAGCTATGAGCACAAACTTCTCGTTCACCTCCAAGATATTGGAGTAGAGGCAGAAATGTTAAAACCAGGGCAAATTAAACAAAAACTTTGTCTGGCTAAACACCTTTTAGAAGAAAGTGAGAACATTTATTTCTTTTCAGTTTGTCGAACTGACCCTTTTTAAGTACGTGGGTGTAAGTTAGTGTTAACATCCTAAATATTCTGCTCTGGGAGTAAGTGTAGCTGGAATCAGCGCAGATCATCAGTAAACGGGCTCTCTGCTCTGAAGTGGAAGCCAACCAGATGGCAGCCAGCTACGCCTGTTTACGCAGAAGGCCGCGGAGTCGGCTCAGGCTTCCTCTGTCATTAAGAAACTACTCTCTAACCACACTCTGCAAAAAATATTACAGACATACGTGCAGAGAAAGAGTCCCGTTTCTTTAAGTAGGACTCTGGACCTAAAATGGCCTGTTGAGGAAGTTTCCCCACATGACGGAGTTTAGTTTAGCAGTATATTGTAATCTGATCTCAGAGAAGATTACATTTCTCATGGTTGGGTTCTTCCCCGATCGTACAACGTTTGTTGTCCCATGACTTGACCCTTGACTGTGTTGATGGGATGGTAATGTTCTCTGTTGTGTTCGTGCTACATCCAAAATTGTGCCATGGAGAACTCAGTCTGGGTCAGAAGGGTAATCCAGGACTTACTGCAGAGCATGTGAGGAGAGTGAATAAGTCTCCAGCATTGAGATCGTTGAGTGCTCCACTTAAATTACTTTCTGTACTCACTATGACACATTTTTATCCAGAGAAACAGAAATAACACAGTTTGACATGGCGAGTGTGCACCCATTAAATTGGTTATTTGATTGTATGTTGCAAAGAACTGATTAAAGTCCATTAACCTATTAGTCAATCAACAGGACATTATTCAGAATGAGCTTTTGAGTGAATCACCAGATTCTTAATTGTGAGTATATTGTGTTTTTTTGTTTATAACATTGTATATTGAATATGTTTTGGGTTTGGGACTGTTGATCGGGGAAAACAAGCAATTTGAAGAGGGGCATGTGAGGTGCAGTGAAAGATCTTCAGCAAAAACATTTTATTTTTGCTTTAAGATTTTCACTCATTCATTCATTGTTTGTGTGACACTAATCATGTTTCGTGATTCAAATGGAAGAAGTGGATTTATTTTATATTACCTGCCCCACTTGATAGATAACATAGGCAAAGATTTTTAAGAAAAACAAAGTGTGTGTTTTTGTGGACACAACAAAAACACACACAGTTATGGATTGGTGTTTATCATATTTATGATAAACAAGATTATTATTATATTTGAGGTATTATCTAAAAAAAACTAAAAGGTGAAAACTACGCAGCAATTTGTTGGAATTGCAGGTTTAAGTTTGGTTTCAGAAGTCACAAGTTCTTCAACAAAAATATAATATTTTGGAATCTGTGATCATGCTTTTCAAATGAATTGCGGTCTAATAAAAATGCATGTAAATTGCAGTATTATTAATACACTACATCACTTAACAATATATGATAGATACATATTGTGTTTGAGTCTCTCCTTTACTGCCTTATCGTTGACTGATGTTGTTGAATAGATTCTAGTCTTTTTCTAAATAGTAATAAATAATAACATACATTGAACATTCTGTGTGGTGTCTGCAGGTCTTCCTCCTCCAATCAGTAAAGCATGATTACTGAATGCACAGTAATAACATTTTTCCTCCTCTCTATTCCTCCTCTGAAACCTTAAAAGTGAGGTGTTCAAAAGAAGGATTTTGTCATGTCCCTTTTATGCCAAGTGGAAATTATGTCCTTGGTTGTAATTAATTAATTTTCAGGTGGATCAACTGAACACTGTCTCTCTTTTCACTCACAACCTGAATCCATACATGTGTGCAAATATCACTTTTCTAGCATTGCACCTTATAATTAGCTCCAAATTACATACTTCTTTCCAGGAAATGTCTTAAGGAGCCTCAAAATAAAGCGTTGCCAAACCTGCTATATTGAGTCATGTAGAAAATGAAAGGATGTGATGAAACTTTGGTTTTCCCAGCCGCCACTAGAGAGCAGCACTGACGTACCGGGTGGCTGCTTGCTGACAACCTCAGGGAACTCAAACACAACTTTTCCTTTGTTCCTTTTGCAGCCCTCTCATGACCCACATCACATGAGTCTCACAAACATGCACAATCCACGTAATCCACCCAAGGCTAATAGGCTGCACAGAGCTGCAGCGATGGCATGCAGTGTGTGCTCTAATCGCTGCTCTGTCACCTCGGAGGCGTTAATGACCATTATTGTTCTTTAAGTGGCTCGGTTTGAATAATCTTTTCTTTTCTGTTTCTTCTTCTCATCCTTTCCTACCTTCTGTCATCCCATTAGCAGCAGCAGCAGAAGCTGAAGCTATTTCTCAGCTTCCCATCTGTGATAACATGTTTGCAGAAAAGTGCACATCAGCAGTAAATAACCTGCTGCTCGCTCTGTCTCTCACACCCTGATTTACACTACTAACTCTCGCCTGCAAAGTGTAATGAGTTAGGATTTTGCCTAGAAGTGGAGTGGGCCTAATTGTCTGGTATTAATCGGGAGATATGCTCCTTCTCTGCTTGCAGTGTTGGTTCATACACTGCTGTAAGACTTCAGCTCAGACTCGGGCCAGACTGCTGTCTCAGCAATCATACTGAGCTACGGGAGCCTTTTTTTTTTTTTACCCGTTCTTTATCCCTCTGCGTTCATCTCTCTTACTCACAGCCGGGTGCCTCGGCTGTCTGTGCAAAGAGAATTGCAGAGGAAGGAGAAAGATAACAGCAGTGGGAGATAATGAAAGAGTGACTTGGTCGGACTTGAACATGGCTTGGTGTGACTGCTATCAGAGTGTGAATGAAAGAAAATGAATGTCACAGGATAAGGATTTAGGTCTCAGCTCATACTCTCTACCCAGTATTAGCAGCAACTGACCGGAGCAAAAGCAGCTCATGGTGTGAAACCAGGAATGTATATCACATCACCTGCACCCTCATGCACGCACATGCACATTTCTGTAAGCATGCACAGAAGGGGAAATCGCAGCAAAACATTGCTCCATAGTGCTACAAGTGATCACAAACCCCACAGTGTACCTTTTAACATGCAGGTGTTTTGCAGGATTACCACATTCATCAGCTTTGTTTAGCATGTTAGCATGCTAACAGTTTCCAATTAGCACTAAACACAAAGTACAGCTGAGGCTGATGGGAATGTCATTATTTTTGCAAAGATACCAAGGCTGAGCCCTTACTGCAGCGCCCTGGGTTTAAGTACGACCTGTGGCCCTTATGTGCATGTTGTCCCCTCTCTCTCTCCCTTTCCAGTCGATCTCTTTGTCTATCCAATGAAGACAAAACGGCCCAAAGAAAAATACTCAAAAATACAGTAGATTACTAAAGATGTGATGATTGATCCGCTGGGAAACAGGAACAAACTTTGTAGAAACCCTTGTAATAGTTTAAATTTCACTCTGAAACACCTCTACTCAAATCTGAGCTCAACCGCATGGTGGAGCAAGAGAAAAAGTCAGGGGGTCACTAAAGTCATTAGGATTCATCCTCTGAGGAACATGAATGTCTGGACTAAATTTGATGCCAATTCATCTTGAAGATGTAGACATATTTCACGTTGAAACACCTCTTCTCAACTCTACTCAACCTCATTGTAGAGGAAATGTCAGGGGATCACTAAAGTCCGGAGGATTCCTCCTCTGGGGACCATGAGTGTCCGTACAATCCATTGAATAGTTGTTGAGATATTTCTTTCACCAAAGTGGATGATATTCCCATCCGTAGACAAATAAGGCCCAAGTTGTGATAAACCTTTAATTATCCTTTTAACTATGTTTTCATTGAGATAACTGGACCCTCATGACTGGATATGCTGGAGCTTCATGCTTTGCTTTGGGAATTGTCGTGTCCTTGTCATACAACTTGGGATTTCCTGCTGACCTCTCAATAATTTGGAACAGAGCAGCCTCGGTGTAATGGAGCTGCAAAGCAAAACAGAAAGAAGAAAGGCGAGATAAACAGCAGGGAGAATAACTCACTAATAATGGGATGTGTGTGTTGCTATTTCCAGACAGGGGTTGAGGTTAATGAACAATCACATATTTGGGACTCCTGTGAAGTCTGTGGAGGAGGGCGGGATTGTGTTTGAGCTTCAAAGAGAGCACTTTTTGTGAATGTAATGGGGGAGTGTGTAATATAAGCAGGGTTCATATCCGGGAGTATGCCTTCCTTTTCTTATGAGGTAGACCTACACTGAAAACAGCAGCATAAATCAGATGAGTCAGTAAATGTTGTTTGTCTTCAACTGGATTACTCACCTCATCATGGCGGTGTAGAGACATCAAGATTATAGTGTTGGACAATTATCTCTTTCTAATTCTGGAAAAACAACAACATACGTATACTCTTTAGAAGTTAGTGTTGTAGAGTAAGTTTTTAAGTATAAGTAGCAGTGTAGATCATTACGTGGGGCTTTGAGCTAAATGCTAACGTCAATGACGATGCTAAAATGCTGATGTTTAGCAGGTATAATGTTTACCATGTTCACTATCTTAGTTTATTGTGTTAGCATGCTAACAGTTGTCAATTAGCATTAAACACAAGGTACAGCTGAGGCTGATGGGAATGTCATTAGTTTGCAGGTATTTGATCAGAAACCAAAGTATTGGACAAAGTAAAATTTTGACCTGATGAGAAATAATGCATATCAGGCTTGGGACACACTGACAATACTTGTTTAAAGGATCAATACATTGTTGTTTTTTCTTCTTTTTATGGGATTTGAAAATATTCAGCCTTTTCCTTTATTGTGGTTTCTTTAGACTTTTATTCCTTTTTATTTTAGATGGAGGGATGAGTCACCATCATGTTGCGTTAGAGCCAAAATTGAGAAACTTTTGGATGCCATTAAGTTGATTCTAGGTTTTCTAGGTCAAGTTATAATTGAAAGTCTTTTTTGTCTTTTTTTCTGTGAGCAAATCTATCTTTGCATCCATGTTTTCCCCTTCATCCATCACCATGCGCAACTAAAACCTTTCATATCAGCTTGGATGCCCCTTCCTGTTGCCCTGCACTAAACTGACTTGTTTCTGTGGTTCATGTCATACACACTGGTGAGAGTGGTGTGTCTGCGGCCGGTCACCATGGCAACAGTGGTTAAAATTATGGATTATCTTTGTTCTTTTGTGAAATTGTTCTCAGGGTTTAGGAGCCCAGATGACTGTGATGATGTGTGCGTGTGCGTGTGCGTGTGCGTGTGTGTGTGGTTGAAAGGGTCTGAAGAGAGGAAAATTATTTGAAACATGAAATTCAAAATTGTGGATTGTGGGCTTTAGTTGCTTCCTGAGGGAGATGGCTCTGATTTGGTTTTTGTCTAGTGTTCCCATTTCAAATCTTTCTATCAATGACATCCTCAATGCAACATTTAAACACTGGACCCTCCTGGATAATGTGATAAACATATAAGTTTATGTTTTTGCAGCCAGGTTTGATTATTTCAACTTTGTTTCTGTGTTGTCGGGTCAGTTTGGCGGATGGCTCTAAACACTACAATACCCATGAGCCCTAGCAGGAGAATAAACTAGTCAGAGGCACAAATCACCACGGTAGTTATTAATTCAAAATTGAATTCATTCATTCATTCAAAATTGACCCAAAAAAGTGTTTTGGATTCATATGCACATTTTACAATCAGTTTTTTGGGCCGTGTAACAGAGTTTTAAGCTTGTTGATTACCTTTGACTTAACAAAAACGTAATTAAAAAAAAAACTATTTTTTCTAATGCAGTCGCAGATTATTCAACTGGTAGAGTTTCATGCCGCTCGAAGCTGCAGAAGTTTCAAGTTTCAAGTTTTTATTTGTCATGTGCATAACAGTTACAATGCTCCTACAATATGTTTAAAAAAAAAAAAAAACATGCAGTAAAAATGAGAATCCAAGGCATAAAACATAAAATAGCGCAGAAGTTAGAGGGATGAAATATAAATAAAATAGAACATAGAATATAATACTGTGGTAAGTGTATGTGCAGAGACGAACAGGTAGTAGAAGTAGCATGAAGGTTAAATGCTCCAACCATGAGTCACATTGTCTACAGGCTTTTACTTAACGGAGCCAGGGGTGTCCCAAATGACTCCTCCTTCACTCCTATATCGTAACAATGAAAACCATCCAGATAGAGAAAGCTCCTCACTATCAAAGTCAACCAACTTGTAAAAACCCGGTGCACGCTCTCCTCACCATTAAATCAAACACAATTACAGGCTCATCTGTTTGGCAGGGCCCCAGCGACACTGTGCCAAGCTCTCAGGCATGCCAGCCTCACCGGGCATATGTGCCACCAACTGTCTGTCTGAGCTCCGCGGCTAGCATCCGCAAAGAGTATCAATAATGAGAAAAAACTATTATCCCGCCTACATGTTGATTCTTCATCTTCTTAATGGGAAAATGTTGGAGCCACAATATGCAGGCATCAAAGGATTAATGAATGCAGCACTCAGCAGTTTCACAATCAGATAGGGTTAATTCTCTCTTGTATGTTCCATCTTATCTTTAACCCACAAATGAAATTACATATTCATGATTTGAAGTGAAACTCTTCAAAAGCTGCTTGTGCTTTTTTTTCTTCTTCTCTCACCGGAGATACAGCAGGGAGAATAATCTGAATGAAATAAGTAATCAAATATGCAGTTTTTACATGTTCAGGTCTCCCTCAGGGAGACTGAGATCATCATGTACTGTACACTGATTACAGAGAATGTACTGGGGGAGACATACTTTATGATATTTCATCGGCATGAATATTTCAATTGTATTTCTCTAAATTAGCAATGTAGCCGTCGGTGGCATGTTTCATGTATGTTTTTGTGTAAAAAAGCAAACACACACACACTGCGGTCTAATCTATCAAGCAGTCCTTCAAACACAAACAGAAACATTGTGGATTAATATGCCAATTATTTTCTTAATTAATCATTTTGTCTATAAAATGTCAGAAAATAGTCAAACTTTTCATCATTAAGGCCAAAGTGACGTCTTCAAATATCTTGTTTTCTGTCCAAACCTCCAAACATGTTAATTTACAAAAATATAACGCAAAGAAACGCAGCAGATTCTCACAAATGAGAAGCTGGAGCTATTTGGTGTTTTTGACTCAAACGATTCATTTATAGCAATTGATTAATAAAAGTATTGACTAATTGTGTATAACTGACCTTCACAGCTCAGGAAACATTTATGTGTATTTAAATGTTTCAAATGTTAATAGTAATATCATCATGTTTTGGCATTTTGTATTTTACATTCAGTTCTATACGATGTGATCAGAGCCACAATTCAACAAGAAAAATGATGTAACATGTACTCAGTTAAATATATAAGGATTTCATATATACTCTGAATATACGCTTTATATAAATATGAAATAAGTTTAGCCTGGTGGAGGATATTAAAGCTGAAATATATTGATCGATTCATCTGTTATTCTGCACTGGGCCAGTGTTTTCTGAATGGACATTGGCTATTTGTTTACACAATTGTGATGGGCACTCTCTGACATTTGCAGACCAATCAGTAAATCAAGAAAATAATCTGTTGATTAATCAATAATGAAAATAATCTTTAGGTGCGACCGTGGTATATTTTTTACTTATAAGACTGATAAAGAGAAAACAGACATATAAAAATATCCCAAATGAAAATGTAGTGTTGGATTCATTGTATGTTGTGTAGCAATTCAGAAGACATTATATGATATATTATGGAGAGAATAATATTTCTTTTTGATGGACTATAGTAGAACAGAGTAACCCAAGATCGTTCTATATACTAATATCAACTGTATATTTTAAAAAGGAATATTTGAGTTGATCAACCCTACAATTAATTCAACAGTTTTGATGGATTAATCTAATAATTTAGGTCATTCTTCAAGCAGATAATGCACTGGCTCCAAGTAAACTGTTGGTCAGACAAAACAATCTGAAACATCAACAGTTGTGATTCTTTTGACTGTTTTCTGACATTTCAACTAAACGACACAAAGAAAATTGCTAATAATCTGTAATAGGAATACTTATTTGCAGCCTTATAGTGTTGAAAGTGGCTGAATGTTTTGTACCCTCAGCAGTCTGTTAATAGCAGAATAATGACAACCTTCTTGCCAAAGGTGTGAATTTCCCCAACATGCTATCAGCACCTTCTCCTCTCTGACACTCTGCTCCGGTTATATCCAGAGAAGGAAGAGGAGGAGTGTTATGTCAGCTGGTTAAATATGACCTTCACCAGTGTCCCGAGGGACCAGGCTCAATGCACAGCTCTCCACTAACACCAGCGCACGTCGGTAATATAGTCGAATATCACAAGGTGTGTGTGTGTGTGTGTGTGTGTGTGTGTGTGTGTGTTAAAGAGCCTAATATGCGCAATTTATGACAACCTTGCCATAAGGCACGAACAGATCAAATTAGCTATTAGTTATACGAGGAAGCGTGTCATGGAAACACACACACACACACACACACACACACACACACTGTCCTCTCTTATCACTTCCATTGACTACACTTTGTTATTTATTTTCTCTTGGACACATACAAGCTTGCAGCATTAGTTTATTATTTTAAAATTATTTTCAGAACCTCATAGCGGTGTTATTATTGTGATGTGCGCGTGTGTGTGTGTGTGTGTGTGTGTGTGTGTGTGTGTGTGTATGTGTGTGTGTGAGAGAGAGTGTGTTTGGTGCACAGGATCAATATAATCTGTGCAGGATGATAACACCTGTGCTGTTGACTCCAGGATGACCTGTGTACGATGACACTCCGACATTTATATTACTTTTATCTCCTGACATTTACATCATCACACAAACACACAAAAGAGGCGATCAAAATCAAAAGACTCTCGAAGGTGGGAAAAGCTTTTATGAAATACGATCCCTGTGTACGACTACACAAGCTCTATCTTTATCTGAATTAAAGAAATGAAAGGAAGTGATGTGCAGTAGTGGAAAGTAAGTTATTTGTGCTTGTATTTCCAATTCCTGCTACTTTATACTTCTGCTGCACTATATCGGCAGAAATATTGTTATTTTTACCCCACTACAATTATTTGACGGCTGTAGTTCAAATTAAATTGTACTTTTCAAATTAAGATTTTGCATATGATCATTTTTCTAAGTGATATTTTGGCCCCAATATCAAGTCTCAAATGGAGACATGACAATAACCCTTTAAAAGTGACCAAAAACATGAAAATTATCCTTATTTGTTCAATTAAAGTGAAGATACAGGAATGTTTTTGGTCAATTTTAAAATGTGCATATAATCCCTTAAAAATATTCTATTTTATTCAATTCATTATTTATCTTTATGTTTGGTGTGAACCCCTGAATGTAAGGTCCTTTGTACAGTATAAACACCTTCAACCATGGTTAAAAATGCATAAATATATAATAATCTAATAATTTACCCATAAATTAACCCCTAATTTGAGTTATACACACCTGAACCCGGAGTTCTTATTCCTTAAAACACCTTAAACGTTGCATATAATTAATAAAAAAATACCTTAATACGTATATTATAGTCCAATAATTTATCCATTAGTTATTTTTTTGGGGTGAACGCCTGAATTTGCACCTTAATTGAAGATTAATTACCTTTTAAGGTACAAATAAAGGGGAGCATGTCTCCTAAAATATCATATTTAAAGCAGGTTTTACCCCTTACAACACCTTAAACTGTGAATATAACTGCTTATAGCTCATAAAAGACCTCTATTATTTTACCATTTAATTAATCACAAATTTGAGGTGTAAATACAGATTTTATATAAAATCCTGATCTCCTATGTCTTTGCAGTCAGAGCTGTTGAACATATTTGACCTTGAATCTATCAGCTGAAGGGTTTATTCCTCTATTAGCTTATCACTGTTCAATACTGCCAGCGGTGCAGAGGTGTTACCCCCCCCCACCCTGCCTGCTCTCCCCCAATTCACAAGGGGAAGAGATCAATGTCAAAAGCTTTCGGATCTGTTACTAAATCAATAATACATTTTCACACACACACACACACACACACACAGCTGGACAGATCTGATAACCAAACACACCCTCTCTCACTTTGACCCCCATGTGACCCGGCGTTTGACCTCTGAACTCTTGACCTGCACTTGTGTGATTCACAGCCGAGGTGTGTGTGTTAGTCTTGTGTGTGTCGAAGCTTCCTTGCAACGCTAATGTATCTCGTGTGTGATATTCACAGACAGACATCATCATTTCATTTTAATAATTTTATAATGTTTTTAATGTTACTTTCCAGAAAACCAGTCTTTGTTCCCACAGACTGCACCTAACCCCCCCCCTCTCTCTATCAGCATCGCAGAGCGTCTTCACTGTTGGCAACAGAAATATAATTGATCCAAGATCTTAAACTAAAGCTTCCTCATTGAGTGCTGGAATAAAATTGGATGGGACACACTTGTACATTTGCCCGCGATTCACGCGCTTCCAATCCACCTGCACCTGACGACACAGAAAGGTCAAGTGATTATTATTCTGCTCGGTTATCAAAAACTTCATTATTGGATTTCTCCTTACTTAGAGAATAATAGTGAACTAATGATTCAAGTCTATTTTGGCATGTATCCATAGGATTAGATTAAGTCCCCACAGACTTTGAATAATGGAAAGAAGGCTGCTTCCTTGATGAATTAGAGACAAAGACACATTGTTCCCGTCATCATTTCTGTGTCCTAGAAATGTAGTTTCTATACTTTTACTTTGCTCCAGAAAATACATTTTCAAAATGTTTTTTATCACTATAATGAGAAAACGTTTTTGCAAAATGTCTACTGAGAATGTATTCGATTTGTGTTCCCTACAATATCATAATCCTCCGTACTCCACCTTTTGTTGTTTATTTTTTCTTGTGTAGCATAAATGGACTACAAAGTGCAATTATTGTGCAACCCTGTGTTGTAGAATGACAATAAATGAACCTTTAATATCCGCTATGAAAGGATGATTAAACTTATATTTCGGCACTTGCTGAACTTGTTTAGAGAAAGATTGTGTTCTTGGTTAGAGCTGAAACAGTTGGTTAATTGATCAGAAAAATAATCCGCAACTATTTTGATATAGTTGCAGTTTAATCGGTTAATTAGTCAATAATTTTTCAATCAAAAAAAGTGATAATTTGTGAGGATTTGCTGCTTTCCTTTCTCTCATGGGATAATTAATGAAATATCATTTGGTTTTGGACTGACTTTTGAAGACGTCTCCCTGTGATCACTTTTTTCCCTGTTTTCTCCCATTTTAAAGGATTAATCGATAATGAAAGTAAATGTTAGTTGCAGCCAAAAGGTCAAGTCAACAGTGACTGGAAGCACGAGACAGGCACGTTTTCAACGACATGCAGGACTCAGGATGTGAACTCTGGTGTCCACCTTCTCCCCCCGACACTTTCCTACAACTTTTGCGAGACAAAAACTTCCCTGACTAAAAAAAAAAGGTTGGCCATGAATATGAGGTCCTCCCAAGAAGAACGGCCCTCTTGTGGCCGTAGGGATTATGATGGGCGACAAATTCAGCGTAGGGAGGAGGTCAGAGGTTGATTTCCTGTTCCACTCTTATCTTGTCCGTTTAGTAGAAACTATCGTACCAATATTTCCTTCTGTTCTCCCTGAATAAGTCCTGTAAATAGACCTACATAAAAACAATTATCCATACATTGACTTACCTGTCCACCTACTTACCCCCCTTCCTGTTTTATCCCATACGATCACTGCTATCTTATTAATAACATAACCTGCTTTTATCTTTTTTTGACATATTTTTTAAGTAAGGTTGAGAATTTCCTGATGAAAAATGACTTCTCAGTTGGTAGATGTCGTCTTACCTTACCTAACCTGAAGCATGTGTTTGTTATTGTAACCATGACGATTAAGCTCCCCTAACCTTCACAAAGTAGTTGTTTTAACGGTGATCTTTACCTAAACCTAGCCATGTTATTTTTGTGCATAAACATGACAAAGCCATAACCATAGAGTTGTCACATCACAAAACTGATACATTTTTTTCAATAGTGATTTGTAAGATGTTCTAATGGCACAGAAAAATGATGCGTCCTGCTGATAAGAGAATATGTTGCTCTTTAAACAAAACATATTATACATATAAGTAATAAATGTGATTTGTGGGGAGACAGAGTTATTAACCTCAGAGCCTCAGAAACGACAACATTTGGTAAATCTCGAAACTGTCAGGACAAAGCAGATAATAAGAGGTGGCACTGAGACAACAGCAGGTGAAATACCTGCTGTGGCTGCAGAGAAGAATGAGCGGATTAGACTTAGAGTGTCTGTGTGTGTGTGTGTGTGTGTGTGTGTGTGTGCGTGCGTGCGTGTGTGTGTGTGTGTGTGTGTGATTGCGGCCATGTATGGTAGCAAAGATGAATGGTCTCATTTGTGGTGGGCGCCTGGAGGCCACACAGACTGATGCAGCCGTGTTGCTGCAGACTTTATCTCACAGTCAGACCGTGTCCACTCTAAATGCTGATAAATATGAAAACATCTTTTGTGTGTCAAACAAGGTTTTGTTCGCACAAGCATTTTCAGATTTCCGCTGTCCATGCTGAAACGCCAGAACAATTGAAAGACAAATTTTCATTTTTTTCAAATTAACATTTTTTTTTCTTTGTGTCGTTTCGTCCGTTTTGTTGTGTTTTTGTGTGTTTTGTGCTGCATCTGGAAAAGAGTTAAAAGGACGGAAGGGTTTTCTCCGATTGTTCTTATGAAACAACAGAATAAAGGCATTTGTCAAAGCCAGTCCCCTGTGGCAAAGTCCGTTGTTGTGACTCCATAATAAAGTCACCGGACTTCCTCCTTTGCTCTTAAACCCTGTGACCCCTTGAGGTCTTGATGGTAAAGGTGTCATCTCGGGGCACTTGTTGAAACCACTGATAAACTATCTTTGATAAACAGAACAGTCACAGAAAGTTGGTTTCTTCAGGCGAACGGTTGCAGCTGCTGCCTCCATTTTTTTCAAAAGTAAACATGCTGTTGAAGTTTCTGATGTTTCACCTTTTTAAACTTACCGCCATGTGGCATAGCAGCCACAGAGCGGGAAATGATGCAGGAGCTGATGTTACTGATATCTCTGTTCCCTGAATTATTCACCTGTTCACCAGCAGAGAACAGAAAAAGGTTCTAAAGCAACGTCGTCATCGTTTGGACAAATAAACACTGAAATTTCAACCGTATTCCGAGAAAATCGAGAAGAAGAAAAAAGCAAACTGTGCACTTATTATCATTACACTTATTATTCCTGCAAGGGATGGGTGAAATATACAAAAATAAACTAGTCTACATTACTCTCCCCCTTATCTGACCACCCCCATTTATTTATATATAGTCCCTAAGCAACAGCCCCCCCCAGCCCTACCACGAGTCAGTGTCGATCTGGATGGAGAGATTAGTGACAGGGTCGACATGGAGAGTGGAAGGATGTTGTGTGGCTGCTGCACAAGTTCCTCCTGAGACCCCCCTTCACACACACACACACACACACACACACACACACACACACAGTACATGCCTGCACACTTCTCAACTTCCTCTTTTTTGCTTCTTCCTTCTTCACAACCTATATCATTTCCTCATTTGCCACAGAAAAAGCGTATTGATTTTTGGTGGAATGAATGGGTGTGTGCACTGTACGAGTGTGTCTGTGTGTGTCTGTGTGTGTCTGTGTGTGTGTGTGTGTGTGTGTAACTTGTGAAAGAGATCCTGATTCTGCTTTTGGTGTTGATATTTCAGATGCAGTTGTTTACTGGTTTACTGGAGAACTTAATTAAAAGTTGTTCATGCATCACCTACAAATTATTAGATAGTTGACAATGAGAAGTGACAGGAAGTAAGTCCTGTCCTGTTCCTGAACATTTATTGTTTGATGTAATTTGCTCTTTGTTTTACATCTGTTGTTTGTTGATTTATATGAAACTTTTTATGCTGCTGAATCTAAAATTGTGTCTCAATCTCAATGGGAATATTCCTGGTAAAAATGAAAGTAAAATAAAATAGAATAAGGGGAGAGAGACAGAAAGAGAGAGATGACTTTGAACAGATGGTCATTGGCTTCTTTCTAACCCAGTTAGACAGTGGACGCCTTCAGGGTCAACCCTGAAGGTTGAACCCCGAAGGTGCAGGACTGTAGCCAGGACTTTTACAAGTACTGAGGCCACTGATATCCTACCTGTCTATAAATGATTTTTTTTATTACATTTTATTTTTGAGTTTTTTTGATTATTTATTTATTCAGTGAACTGAATAAATATTGTCTGCAAATGTTATTCTACTGTGACAATGTGAAACTTTCCTCAACAACTGCATATAAACTCAACTAATTAAACCAAAATAAGTTCTCTATATATACAGTGTGTATGTAAATGTATGTATATATATATATATATATATACTATAATAAGAACCTGATCAGAAAAAATTAAGAAACTTCTTGGCAAATAATAAGGAAATTCTGGACCTGTGAAGTAAAATTTTATTCATATTTACTTCCTTTTTAAAACATTTAAAAAAAAATGTTGTGGCCTGAAACTAAAAATCAACCTAGAAACTTTCTTCAGGTTGCTAAAAGAAACTAATTTCCAGAAGAAATATTCAGAATCCTCACAATTGAGAAGCTGGAACTGATGTACGTTTTGACATTTTGCTTGGAAAGTGACTGAAAGGATTTATGGATGATAAAAGAAAAACTACAGAATATTCTGTCAATCCTCTAATTAATAAATCGATCGATCATTTCAGCTCTAAATTTAGTATTGTTGAAGGGTGTGTTCTTACTCTTTGGTATGGGAAAACAACATCCATGATTAAAAATGGTTTCTATTATATTTCTAAATTACCTTGGAGTGTATCTTTGTACCATGGCCACTTAACACAAGCAACAAAAGAAGCTGTTTTGAAATCATCCGTTTCAACAGAGACCAGCGTTTTCCATGGTCATGATATCACCTATAGAAATGATATTTCAACAAAGACAGTGGCTACTTTATGGTCAGCACTAGAATTGGCAAGAGATGGTCACAATATGGATAAACTGTAATATACTTTAAGTACATTAATCCATTCTTTGAAATACCGACATTTACATCAAAATATGTGAAAACATCATTTGGGTTACTGTAGGTTTACTTCATAATGAAAATGTACAATTCATGTTTTATGACAATGACAGTTTAGAGGTGTTGTATTGTTTTTCTTTTTTATAGCACAGACTGCATTACGTTACAATTATTACTACATAAAGAAATGCAGTAGGTTTATTTCTGAAACGGCAGCAATAAATGTGTCAATAATGCAGCTGAGCAGAGACCATAAACACACACACATACTAAATCTGTGTCTCCCACTCCAGTGCACACACACACGCACACACACACGCACGTTGAGCCTCGACATTCATCACTGCCAAGGTGTGTGTTTAGTAGCCATGTTGGCTGCGGAAAGTGCTCCATCAAATTGACTTTCCTGACGTGTGTGTGTGTGCGCGCGTGTGTGTGTGTGTGTGTGTGTGTGCGTGTGTGTGTGTGTGTGTGTGTCAGAGTAATGATGCCGGTCAGAGAGATGAATAAGACTGATTTGATTTGATAAAGATATGTAGCCCAGGCTCGTCTTTCATCCCAATCTGACAAACATGTCTTTGAGCCTCTGAAGAAAAAAGGTCAAGGTTCAAAGGTCAAGGTTGACTTTATTATCTCATCATATAAATACTGTCAGGCAAGCCAGAAAAAGCCAGTTTGGCACTTGGAGCTTTGCTGTAGATTACATTATTGTACTGTGAATCAAAGAGATATACGAGTGAGTTTCATTACATTCTTGCAACATTAATACAGAGTTGAAGTGTTTATTAATGACCCCCAGCTTCAAACTGTAATGCTATTTGCATACCTCTGGCGTCTGCATGCCCATGTGTTTCCTTTGTTTGCTCCTTGTAACAGGTTGTAAATATGCAGTTTACAGTTTTCATGAAAAAACAATGAGGCTGGCACCAGCCATGAGCATAAACAAATCACACACACACACACACACACACACACACACACACACTCAAATAAAAACAGCTGTTGCATTATTGATGGTGTCTGAGGATTGTGTGTGTGTGATTTAAGATTTTAATGTGGTTGTCTCACACAATGGAAGGGGCGTACAGAACATGTCCTCATATATCTCATCCTTGGTACGTTGTGAATATAGTTTGTGTTATTCATACAGAAGATAATAAGCAGTAGTGTAATGTCACCCAATACTCGAGTACTGTACTTGAATTCGAGGTACTTGAGTATTTCCACTTATGCCACTTTATACTTCTATTCCACTACATCTCAGAAGTAAATATTGTGCTTTTTACTGCACTATTTTCTCTTACAGCTTTAGTTACTTTTCAGATTAAACACTTTCTTTCCTTTCCTGTGCAGTGAGAAACATGCATCTCCAGATGTGTTGATTTTGAACGTTGAACTGAGGATGAATTTATCCTTTATTTATTGAGAAAATTCTTCTACTTTAAATCCCCTCTTGGTTCAGCTGGAAAATGCATTGTCACAAAGCTGTTTTTCTGAATTCATGACACAATGACTACGTTTACTTGACATACTTTTAGATCTGCTGATAATACTTACATACTTTTACTTAAGGCAGGTTTGAATGCAGGACTTTTACTTGTAGTGGAGTATTTCCACAGTGTGGTAATAGTACTTTACTTCAGTAAAGGATCTAAATACTTCTTCTGCCACTGATAATAAGAGATTTAAAAGTGGAAATAGAAAATTGTGCTTTCAAACACAGATTCTGGTGTGACTACTAAGACCGCTCTCAGCTGTACAACACGGCGTCACACAGAGTCGTCCTCAGTCCGCAGACAAACTCGCCTCCCTGCCGTTTGGCAAATCACTCTGGTTCATTCCCTGTTCAACAATACTGCTTCAAGAAACATGGACTGTCGCAGTTTAGCTTTTTATGGCATCGGGCATCGTGCACATGTTGTCAGTGGTTGTATTGCAAAGTACTGTAATGGGTTAGCAACAACATGGGTCTCCATGTGTAGCTCCGAAAACATTCCTTTATTCAACTGAGGTCCTGCAGCGGCGCCGTTATATCTGGCACTGTGCGGCGTATTAAACGGTGGAAGCAAAGCACCTGGTTCATAAACAGCAATTCAATGGTAAAAAATAAGGGAAATGCATGGATGCGTCTCCTATACTGCCCTGCTCAGGTGTTTACGTGCCTAACAATTGTAGCTATACTACCTGGTGAACATTCAGTACACTGCCGAGGTAATAAAGGATACAACAGGTATTTAGTATATGGATGGTAAAAATGTAAGCAGTAGAAACTGGGATATCCTGACTTTGAAACTCCAAAAATACATATTCCTACACTTCCCATAAAGCAACTCAATAGCGTCTTTCCTCAGTCTTTCAAGATCCACATCTTTTCTTTTGTAACGCAGGCTTTCTGTTTATAAAGTTGTAGTTTCAAGCCAAATCATTATACTTTATACATAAACAGTACTGTATAGTTTCACAAGGGCTGTAGTAATCCCCCTCGTGAATACTAGTAATAGTTGACGGCAAACACTGCATCCGACTGCAGGCTACATATGAGAATAACATGGCATAGCTGACGAAGACAAAAGAAAATCTAAATCCAATGTTGCCAGGAAGCACTTCTAAATATTTATATACACTAATATTTAAATTAGGTTTTGGAAAAATGCTTATATGCATATTTTGCAGATAGTTAGATGAGATAATTTTATGTAAAATTAGCATAAAGGCTAGAAGCAGGGGGAAACAGCGACTATAGCTCGGCTCTGTCTTCATCACTTCTGAAACTCACTAATTAACACGTTGTATCGTGTTTGTTTAACAGAAATGTGAAAAACAACAAATTGCGCTTTCTTTGGGAGTTTTGGTATTCTCTCCGTTCTGTACTGAAGTAAAGTACCTCAAAATTGCACTTAAATATTTCAATTTTATGCTACTTTATAGCTTTACTCTACATTTTTAAGTCAACGTTGTGTTCTTTATTCGGCTACATTTATTTAATACATTACTTTGCAGATACATTTTATTAATACAAAATATGTGTGATGCATTGTTATGGATTAAGCTACCCAGCAGTATATAAAGTAATTAGCTACACCTTTTACCAGTTGCAACATTAAAGTTAATGCATCAATAATTATTTCTATATTTTGATGCTAATGCTTACGAACTTTTACTCCAGTAAGATTTTGACTGCAGGACTTTTATTTGTAGCAGAGTATTTTTGGTATTGCTATTTTGAAATATGTAAAATATCTGAGTACTTCCTGCACCGCGTGTGATGTCAATCATCTCATCTAACTCTCTGCAAGAAAGCAATATTTCTCAAAATATTGAACTATTCCTTTCAATGGCAGTATGACAAACAGCCTACCAGCTGAAAAACCTCGTCTCATGGGGTATTTCATCATAATGCCACTGTGCACATCAACCAGCCCGTAGTAGTGGTAGTAGTTGTACCAGTAGTGCTGTTAAAGTACTGCGTTCAGAGTACTTCAGCAGCAGCAGTGTTTTGTGGCGTTCTTTAAAACAGATGGCCTTCAGTATTCTGTGGCAGTCGGTTTGTCTTTGATGTTCATATCTTCACAGCAGGAGTCGGAGCTCTCTCCCTGAAGGCTTTCACCTCACACAAGAGAGCAAAGTCTAACAAGTCTCACAGTAACATGTCATTGACAGAGTCGACACATTTGCATACTGAATAACGTTTTTTGTTTAGATCCGTGACAAAATATTTTATTCAGTCAAACATTAACATACATACATACTTCAGATGCTGGGTATCTCTCGTGTGTGTGTGTGTGTGTGTGTGTGTGTGTGTGGCACAGTGTAAAAAAGAACGTTATAATGTTGAAATATTAGCATCAAAATATACTTCAAGTACCAAAAGTAAAAGCGTTCATTATGCATTTCAGAATAATACATATTATATCACTTGATTATGATTATTGATGCATTATAATCATTATTCTGTGTGTTCATCACTTAAATGTTGCAGCTGGTAAAAGACGATCTAATTTTATTTACCTAATATACTTTATCCAGGGAGCAACAAAGTTGTATCTTAATCTCTAACATGACATAATTAATTTGTTGATTACATTTTTAAATAATAATTTGATAATAAATGGCGGTGGAATAGAAGTAGGAAGAAGCAGAAAATGGGAATACTCAACTAAGTCTCAAGTACTTAAAAATTGTACTGTACTTGAGTAAATGTACTTAGTTACACAGTCATAGAAATGGCATCAATACTACGATATCACAGTTAATTAAGCTGCTGTGATGCTACAATGTTTATCTTGAACTTGTTGCGTATGGAAGCGGGTGGAAATGTTTTGCGGTGTCATGAGGAGGTGCAGCTTGTCATCTGCTACCTCATCTTCACTTCTTCCTCACGTCTCTCAGTTACACCCGACTACTTACACCCACGTTACATCACCACTGCCCGCATTCATCTTCTTGGTCTGTTGTGTTTCTTAAGCTCCTCAACACAATCACATAATACAGCTGGCGTCTCGTTTATTTTGGAACACAATTAAGAGCTTAACCTCTACGTCAAAGAGGAAGTATGCTGGCTTTCAGAGAGTACCGACGCCGTGTTCTTACTGGTTATGTATCCACCAGTGTTCATTGGGGCAAAGGAAACTTTTTTCAGTTTCTGCTTAATAGTGAAAATGTCATCTGGCTAAATTGACAATTCCCTGAACCACCTACTCCGAACAGCAAAGACAGCTGTCGTGCTGCAATACACGTTGAAGCTGTGCACGGGGTCTGGAGGGTCGTGTCATTTTTAACTCCCAAAAAGAAAAGAGCAAAAGTGTATGGAAGGGACTAAACAGTGTGTTTATCTGTTCTTACGTAACACAGAAATGTTAACATATCCGCAGCAGAGTGTGGACCCAGAAGAGCGCTGTTCTCTCCTTAGTATGCAGATTATATGTAAATCATGCTCTTCTTGCCTCCTTAAGCCCTCCTCTCCACGCCCAAACAGAGAGTTGAAACTGAACACCACTGAACATTTTCTAATGTTCAAAAAAAAAAAGGTCACTTAGAAAATAGTGACATAAAGAAAAGTCTGAAGAAAATCATCGAAAGCAAGAAAATCTAAAATTAGAATAAAATTGTTTTTAATGCCTATGTTTTATTTTTATGTGGAACTTTTTTTTTTGTTCTAAATGTTATATTTGTTTTTAAAACTGGTGTTTTTACCAAATTAAAGCCACAGCGAGGCTTCGCACAGAGCTCGAAGTGGTTATTCTCCTCTAAAACTAATTCGCCCTTGGTCGTTTATTTCTGGAGATTAGGTTGTTCTATAAAAGACCGACAAATCACACACAAGTATACACCTCAAACTGTGTGTGTGTGTGTTCCTATTATTGGAAATGGGGTTAGTGATCTTCATCCTTCACTGCAATTTACCTTCACTGTCACTCTGTGAAGTTCATTTCTGTTATTGATCTGAGGAACCAGTTACAATCACACACAAACACACTTTAACCCAGACTCTCCAGCCGTTCACTTAAACCCAGTAATGACATGCAAGCCTTTGAATTTGACCTTTGTCTCGCTTTAAGAGACCTGCTGGGCTACATCCAAACAAACCATAATGATGATGAAGAAGTTGATGAGTGATGAAGACATAAGTAAATCTGCTGTTTTGTTTAAAAGAACAGTTTGACACTTTGGAAAATACACGTGATCGCTTTATTGCGGAAAGTCGATTTATGTCTGTGCGGTTAATATGTAGCTACAGTGAGTTAGCTTAGCTTAGCATAAAGACTGGAAACGGGGGGAAACAGCTAGCCTATCTCTAAAAGTAACAAAATCCACCTGCCAGCTCCTCTAAAGCTCAAAAAGTAACATGTTTTATCTCACTTGTTTAAACTAGAGAAAAACCAAAGTGTTTAAATGACGTTGCTGTCTGTTTCTTTACTGGGTGCAGTGTTTCTTTGCTGGTTTCTGACAACAATGTCGCATCACCCGGCCAAGAAATAGTTGGGTACATAACCGCCCATAACCTTCATTATTTTTTTGTCACATTAAATAAAAGACATAACGTGTCGATTAGTGCACTTTAGAGATGCTGGTGGGCCTATTTCGTTGCAGTTGGACAGATTGACGCTGGCGGTTTCTGGTCTTTATCTGCTGGCTGTAACTTCACATTCACAGACTTGAAAGTGTTAATGTTCTCATCTAACTACTTGCAAGAGAGTGAATTATTTCCCCTAAGGCACTGCAACTTGTAATGTATATGTCAGTGCATATGCCAGTTCAGTGTCAGTGCAGATATACTCGCTGTGCAGCAGAGGCAGGCGATGGCACTTTAATTATTAGGAGCTCTCACTACGTCTTTTAGGTGCTTATTACTCACACATATCAATGTGGACATGTCATTTTCAATAAGATTTACTGTAAACAATTTCATTGCTTCAGGTCAAAGTTGATAGACTCCACACGTGTTTAAGTACCCGAGTGTCCATTGTGTGTAAGAAAAGCCTTAAAGACAAACCACCAATCATGTGACACCTTTTTCGTTCTCCATTGATTTTCGGTCTCTCTACAGGCACCTTTACCAACGCCCCTGATACTCCCTGCTTTGCTCTGCAGGCTTGTGGGTGTTAAAGCTGTCCTCTCTCTTTGTTTATGGAGGGTAAAGGATCCTGAAGGCTTTTCTCTGAGACCCAATGTCCCTGCCCTCTCAACTCCCCTGATCCTCAATACCATTACCCTCAGTTTCTAACCACCCTCCCTGCCACCCTGAGTGCAGGGATGCAGACGGAGGTGTTCGGTTCTCCCAGTGCCTCCTCTTGTGTTCTCTTCTCAGGTCCGCACATTGTTTCGGAGTTTCCCTTTCACACATGTAGCACACAACAGCGGATTGTCCGTGTCAGACGCGTTCTCACTTACTGGAAATCCTCTGTTTAGTTCAGGCTGGGGGTGGCGTCTAGGTAGAGCATGCAGAAGCAGGACATGACCCAGATTACACTGTGCTCTAGTCTGTTTGTTCGTAATTGGGTTACAATCAACCGAGTCCCTTGACGTTCCTTGAATTTGTCTAACGATTTCGGCTCTCGACGTCTCCCCAGTTAGACCTTTACGTTACCGTCTTTGTATAAATGACCCTTCTTCTTCACTATTGGATGTTTGTATTCTTCCGGTTTCATGCCAGCTGCAATAGAAACGTCATCAATGTGCCCACTCGCTCGCCATGAATACCCCGGACGTTGTACTAGCGAGCTGGCTTAGTTAGGTCCGTTTGATCTCCGGTCCGAATGATTTGGACATCACGTATAGCTCCTCCGGGTAATGTTTAGCTAATTTTAGAGTTGCAGTGCATGTGTTAAAGGGGCTCCAGTCTGCAAACATTGTTTACTTTCAACTCTTTTTTTTTTTATTTCTTTTTTTTACTATTGTGTATGTGGCATCTCTGAGAACTGCTGTGATGTAAACTTAGAATTATGTAAATTAAAAGTGAGAAAACATCGTGATACAACTATTTGAAGTTGCTTGAAAGGACCAAGATAATGAACCGTTACCTGCACCAGTTCATTTGAAAATATTGTTTGATTTTGAAAGGTCAGTTGTCAAGAGTCCCGAAAATACACTGATAAACACTTAAAATGTGGTTATATATACCCTCATTATAATGTGTTATAAACAACATATTATATCTTTATATACTGCTTATACATAGATGATCCCGACAGGTGAGAAGATTAGGAATATGCAACAGGTGATGTGGGAGACGGGTGGATGAGGAGAGTCTGAGGGCATCGGGCGAAGAATGGCAATAAAGCTGAATGGAGATGAAGGGACGACTGTGGCAGATTGGGCATAAATAAACACACACTGGGGAAGTTGTTGTGACAGTGGTATATTTTGTTGTACAAGAAGTACCCTTTGCTGATAATACTTGTGTACCTTTATGGTTTTGAATGCAGGAATCCGCAGCATCAATTTGATACAAACATTTTTTGAGTTTTTTTTTTTTGAGAAACAGGGTGAAGGCAATCCTGTCACTACGTTACGTTTTATGTCACTGTGTCCCATGGGTATTTGTGGAAACACTATTCAACATTGAATTTACGATGGCTTTGATAATTTCATTTGTGAAATTGACATATATTATTGTTTTGTAACGCTTACAGCAATCTTTATGGCATTTCTCCGTGCCACCACTAGAATATACAGTGAAAATGATCATATTGTGGTTTTGCTACTTACATGCAGTACAGACAGTACGGACAGTACGGACAGTGGTGGAGTGTAACTCAGAACATTTACTCAGTAGCTTACTTTATACATGTAAGGTACTTCTACTTTACTTGAGTATTTCCATTTAATGCTTCGTTATACTTCTACTCACTCGCAAATTTAGTACTTTTCCCTCCACAACATTTGTCCGACAGTTTTAGTTACTTTACAGATTACAATTTTTACCCCCCTTCCTGTCCAGAGAAAAACCATGTATCTCCAAATTTGGTGATTTTGAATGCGAATGTTTGTGATAAGCTGAAGGATGAAGTGTTCCTTTGTGGGTTGAGAAAATTCTCCTACTTCCTAAGCTAAATAAACAATTTGAAAACCCTCTTTGATCAGCTGGAAAATGCATGGTCACAAAACTGAAAACAGGGCTGTTAACCTGAGAAGCTCATGAAAAGATACATATGACGGAACATATGATGATCTTATATGATGAGTTGCTGTAGATTAAACTAGGCCTATATACAGGCGTTAAACCACACAACCTTAAACATCTACAGCAGTAAAATGCAACATACACATTAATGCAGCAATAATATGAATCCAAAAACATCATACATAGCAAACACTGACAGGGAACATTTTGCTGCACAATGAGCAGCCTACTAATCACAACACTTTTCTGATAATAACCTACTTATATACTTTTGAATGCAGGACTTTGACTTGTTGTGGAGTATTTTCAAAGTGCGGTATTAGTCATTTCCCTTGGAGGATCTGAATACTTCTTCCACCGATGATTATAAGTCATACTCGCAGTAGGCCTGTGGGCTAACTAATTGAAAAAGGGGGAGTGGGAGAGAGAGGGTGTGCGTTAGAGAGAGGGGGAGTATTGTAGGATTTCAGCTCTCCCGTTTCTCGGTTCCGTTGAGTCCTCAGAGCCGCTGAAGCTGCCGGAGCGGACGGATGATGCTCTGCGCAAACCGGGGGCTGGATGTCAGGACAGCACTGTGTGCTCGTTGTTACCGGAGGGGGGGTTCCACTGTCATTTTAACGGGATTATAACGAGCCAAAACTAACTCCGAGCACCGGGCGCGTCTCTGCTCCACTCACCTCCGACAAGCCGGCGGAGGCAGCTTAGACGTCGGGCGTGAGATGCCTCTGCCGCCGCGTCCACATCGCTCCACACCGGCTGTTGTGACACTTTGATGCTGCACATATCTGGTTTACAAATATGATGAAATGGCAGCCCCGGAAGAAGGTAAGTGAGCTGTGCTGCTTTTAAGTCGACTTTACTCCAAAGTTGAAGCGGAATGTGGCGCGAGTGGCTGACTGGCACCGTTTGGGATCAACAGGGCTATTTAAACCCTCTCGCGGAGCGCAGTCACGGACACTTTATTAAGGATAATCCGTTAATAGCCCGCATTTCAGAAAGACACTGCAGCAACATGTCTGTGTAGGATTATTAGAGGATTATACGGGAGATGAAAAATTCCATAAAGTCGCTTTAAGCTGCACTATCCAACACCTGGGACACTGTAGTTATATTATAACGAATTAAAAATGACATAAAGGTCGCTGTAAGAGTTACATACATATAAGATACCAAAAAAAAAGTATCATAAAGTCATTGTAGAGTCTTTTTTTTAAATATTGCAAAGAATCTACAAATGCCCCTGAGACAGTAGTGACATACAATATAAAGTAATGAAAGATAAACGGTCTTTTTTTCCTGCTGTTTGCAGATCAGCAGGGGATAATGATGTCAGTTGATTGCTGCCTTGGGTTTCTCTTTCACATTTGCTTGATGAAGATCTTGTAGATTGAAACGTTGAACCTTGAAAAGAGAGAAAGAAAAATAAACTATTTATTTGGAGGCGACCAGGGCTCAGACCTCCTCCTTGCCCTGCAGTTCAGTAATGAAAGATGGCCTTCAAATATGATTATTTTGATTTGTTCTTTGCATATTCTGTGCTTATCCATGTCATAATTATAATTGAATACTTAGGTAATATGTGTAAAGGGCTGAAAAGTCGATTCATCTGCAGAAAACTTATTGTCAACAATATTTTATATTCGCTTTTGCATTGTGAGTTTTTGCTGCTGTAGGTTGAATGTAGTATTTGGGCTTTGGACAGTTTTTTTGTTTGTCTATTTTGTCTCTTTTTTTTTTTTTTTAGTAAACGAGAATAATCAACAGATTAATCGATAAAGTAAAAAATGTGCTTTTATATTTTTCTAAATATATTTAATGCAAAATATTATTTGACCTCACCTCACACACCGGTGTGGCATGATGTTGTAAGAGTTCATATTACATTGCAATTAGAACGGTAAGGTCGTTTGGTCCAGACTGAAAAATCTTCACATCTATCGGATGTATTGGAACACAAAGTTGTAAAGATATTCATGTTCCCCAGAGGATGAATCCTCCTGACTTAGATGATCCCTCTGACTTTTCCTCTAGCGCCACCACGAGGTTGACATTTGTGCCTTTTTTTTTTTTTTCCCCCGTGAAACGTCTCAACAACCTTTCAATGGATTACCATGAACTTTTGTTCAGACATTCATGTTCCCCCTCGGGATGAATTGTCATCACTTTGCTGTTTTATTGTTACTGTGATTTCAGAAGTGCTGTACAAAACAAAGTTTGTTGTCATTATTCGATTAGTTCCATCTACCACTGGTTAGTATGCTAATGTTTAACATTTAGCTTGAAGCATTATTCTTCAGCCTTACAGATCTGCTCGTGCCTCTCAGTCCTGTTTCTGTTTGAAGTAGGAGTAACTCTTCTCACTGTGTCGGAAAAATATGTTTGATATTTTAAAACCTCCTCCATCTATTGAGTGGGTAGTGTGAACTGGCTTGGGATTTCATGCCTAACCACATTTGTCTCTGGCTCAAAGATCACAGGGAGCAACAGTTCCCCTGGAAAGAGGGTGAGCCCGGTTCTTGAAGTGGTGGATCCAGCTGTAATAACTGGGAGAGCTCCCAGTGGGGAAACGTTCCTCTCTCATCCAGTGGGAGTATGTTAACTGATAGGGCCAGACAGTCAGCTGTTAGTGTGCTAATGGCAATGATGAGAAGAGAAGAGGAACCAGAGATCCATGCTTTATAATTCACTGTAAAAGTTGTTCGGGTGTTTGGTTTGTGTGTTTGCAAGTTTTGTGCGAGTGAATAATTAGTAATATAAATAAATAATTAGCTCTACTGCTGCTGCTGGTATTTCCAGGACCTTTCTTGTTTTCAGTGGCGCTTCTAAGTGGAGAAAAAAATGGCAGAGTAAAAACTGGTTTGTACAGCAGTTTTACATAATGCGCGAATTCAGATTTCCCACACAGCTAATACCGGGGATAATCCGACTGGGCACACACCTGTTCTCCTCTTCTAAACTTCTAAAGTTACGGCTCAGTTCCCCATTTGTATGGTACCATCCCCTCCGAATAAAACACATGTGAAAACAAAATAAAGCTTCCAGTCCAGGTTAAATCTGATTATTTTTTGATTATTTCTGATTATGTTTGGTTTATGATAATATCCTGCCGCCGGTGGTCACAGTGTTTAATGTCAAGTTTTTCTTCAAAAGGCAGACTTTCAAATGTGACCACAGTCATTGGTGCAACACAGCTGATTAGCTGCCTTAGCTTCCTCCATTATTGGATTCTCAAACTCAGCTCTGTTTTTATGACTTGCTATTGTTACAGCCTGAATTTGTGGGTCAAAGTTTTATTGTCCCTCGCGCTTGAACAAATTAATCTCTGCGATTCCATTGAAATTAAATTATTTTGCCATGAAATGTCATGGTTTTAAATGCTGGTGTGACCGGGTCCTTATACTAACACCACAGGCTGCAACAACCAATTAAAAAAGGGAGACAAATCTGAATCACCTGAGACAATGTCAGTTAATGAGATATCCTTAAAGCGAGATAAACAATACAAGTCAAAATCCATTGAATACAAGAGGAAATAGAAAAAATGGTCATGTCCAAACTCTATAATTAAGTTTTAAAGATTATGAAGGTTTATGAGACTTTCATATTGTGAAATGAATGCCAGTGTGCAGGAAATGAACTATTCCTGCTATGATTCAGCCACATTTAAGAATCGTGCATTTAAACAGTGCTGACTTTTAAGAAAAGATGCTTGGTTTTTCTCCACAAAGACTTCCATGCTGACCTGACACCTCGCTCTGGTTTACATGTATAACTGCCTCGGGATCCTCACAGGGTGACGAAAGCCTCTGAAAGAGACTCAGCGGACAACTTGCAGTGAGTGTTTGTGCGGCTGCAGATCTACTGTACAACAGAGATCGGCCTCCCAAGGGCTTTGAAAATCCGCGTAATACTCCCTTTTAACACTTGTTTCGATGCTGAGTGTTTATAAAAGGTCATAAAACAGATTTTTATAGCGTTTTATTTTGAAGACACAAACACTTATGTCATCAAGCTCTTATTTTTCAGCAGAAAGCAGAGTGAATGGGGGCAGTCACTGTAACATATTAGTTAGAATCAGACTGTTAGTTAATGATGTAAGATGCCATTAAATCAATATTCCCTTTCCGCTAAGCGCCACAAATGAGAGCCGACGCATGTGCACAATCACACGTACACCTGGAGTACACACTTGTACAGATGCTTCACACTTTGCTTGTGCAAGCTTTTTTGCGTCTGGGTCATCTTATCCGTAGAATGAAATGAAATGAAAATCAGGATGGATGGAAGGAAAGAGAGAAGGACTGAAGGACAAAGCATGGTGTGAAAGAGGGGTGAGGATGTGGCCCTTCACCCAGGCTGGTCTGTGATCACACCAATCTGAACTGGAATAAAATCTGTTTTCTTAATTTAGCAAGAGGAGGAACGAGAGAAGGGCGAAGGAGTAGTGAGCTGAAGCATGAGGAAAACGCAGAAGCGATTACAGCTGGAATATTTGTGGTGTTTCTGCCTTTATAATATGGTTTGAATGTGAATGTTCTTATACTCTGGAGTTTCATCTGTTAACAAGCAGTTGTGTAATGTATGTTCACATTCGACCTCATTAGTACCTGATTTATGTCTATTTATCTCTCCTTGACCCATATAGTCTTAATCCAATGTGGATATCTCTGAATATTATCTATGTACGTGATATGTGAAAGTGTGAATATGTTATGGCAGAACTTTACCAGACTTTGTTGATTAGCATTATAAAGCTTTCTCTTAAATCTGCACCAATCAATATTTTTTATATAAACAATGGATCAGTGAAGCACATGTTATGTGAAAGGTGTCACCGGACTCCCTCAACTCTCATAAGCGCCGTTTCCATCAGCTTTAGAAATCTATTGTACACATCCTGTCCAGCAGACAAATATTCAGCTCAGGAGTTGGTAGAGACCAAAAACCGAGCTAATACAGAGGGAATATTGGACTTTTATGAAGTTGAGAGACCGTCAAGATAATCTTAAAAATGTTATCAACAGAGGCAGTGGTAAATCCTGACAATCAGCCTCGATGCATAAAACTCCAAAAATGTTGGATACTAAAGTTGCACTAATGCAGCTCAATAGTGTTTTTTCTTACACTCTCCCTTTGCACTTTTTATGCCCGGTCGCCCACCACGACCCCCTCCCTATGACTATTGTGAAAAGAAATGTTGCACTTCCTTAACTAAAAGAAAAACATTGCCACTGTACATAATCCTGGCAGCAATTACGTTTCCCTCCAAGCTTATGTGGCAAAACAGTATATTTTGTTTTTAGATTAGTATATAAATGTAGCTTATAGAGGACATGGTTGGGGGAGAAGAATTTCTGTTGTGCTGTGGTGGAGTTAAGTGAAAGCTGGCTGACTGAACTGAGATTTAAATTGAATCACAGCTGAACATACTGGGAGTTAAAAAATGTTAGATTTATACAGTATATACTGTGTGTGTGTGTGTGTGTGTGTGTGTGTGTGTGTGTGTGTGTGTGT
>CALSCE010010647.1:5210932-5250932 GCA_943593645.1 Bovichtus variegatus
GTGTGTGTGTGTGTGTGTGTGTGTGTGTGTGTGTGTGTGTGTGTGTGTTTCTGTGTGTGTCTGTATGTGTGTCTGTGTGTGTGTGTGTGTGTGTGTGTGTGTGTGTGTGTGTGTGTGTCTATGACTGTCCGTCTGTCTGTCTGTCTGTCCGTCTGTCTGTCTGTCTGTCTGTCTGTCTGTCTGTCTGTCTGTCTGTCTGTGCGTGCGTGCACATGCAACTCTAGTACTAGTATTTTTTTGTTTTGGCCCTCCATCCACTCTCAGTTGGTCTTTCAACCTCTGAAAAACACTGATTTGAAAGCACTCATTTCTGATTTTATATATAGTTTCAGGTATCTGAAAGCTTTGAAACAGCACATGTGAGGATTGAAAACTTAAGAAAGTAGAATGTCTTACAGTCACATAATGTGGCAATTGTAACTTCGGACTGAAGCCTTTAAAATGATAAACTTTCTTAATCTAATTTTTTACTTTGCAAAGTATTGCTTAAACATTTAAAATATTAATTTCAACCATTAATTCAAATGTTAAGATTTTTACAAACATCTTATTTCTGAAAAAGAAAACAAAAATATTCAAGGTAATATGTTATAATAGATATATTTTCCCGTGTAATTGAACAGTTTAGCCATAAAACAATCTGTAACCACAACACTAACATCTCACCTTTTAAGAAGAACTGGCAAAAGTACTATATTATACTATATTATGTTGATATGTTACACTGTTTTATTCCATTATATATTATATCATATTTCTACTATATCTCTATGTTAATACAGACTAACACTCTATCGTAACTGTAACTGTCCTTCCACTAAATTCCCTCTCTGGGGATTAAGAAAGGCTGATCTTTCCTGATGGGATCTTATCTTATAGTGAAAAGCCGATTCAGAAAATAGGTTTTCAGGGCGTTTCAGTCACAAAGAAAAGGCTAAAGACAACAGATGTGACACGTTGAATTGTGTTGGAATGATATTACGTGTGTTTTAATGAGTTCTTCAGAGATATAAATGTCACTATCCAGTATGTCTTAGTATGTAGTTGTAAATGTAATGTAAATGTAAATGTAAATCTGTCTTCCTCCTTATCTGTTTTGAGTCACACTTAACAGCAGAGCGACAGAGGAAATATAAAGGAGGAATGTTTGCTGTAAATAATGCAGATAAAAAGCTATTGAAAACATGACAGGTTTCCAATATGTATTATCATACTCTCCTCTTGTAGTCCTGCAGCTATGTGTGCGCGCGCGCATGCGTGTGTGTGTGTGTGTGTATGTACAGTATGTTGTGTATGTCGCTGCTCGCTGTATTCATTGCTTCAGCTTAGCGAGGCAGTGGGGAGGTGCAAATGTCATGCTGTCTGAAAAAGCTAAGCCAACTGACTGTGGAAAAGTCTCCGGAGAACTGGGAGAAGGAGGAGGAAGAACTGGAAGCCACTTCAGAATATGAAAGTGCTGAGTGAAAGGTGGAAAACATCACAAATCTCTTCATACAATGAGTGCTCACTCAGAGTTTTTGCACACTCTCTTTCTCTCACGCACACACACACACACACACACACACACACACACACACACACACACACAGCATCTACACACCATCTATGGCCTATAATCACATTGCAGAGCGTTTCTTCTGCTAAATTGAATTGTAATTGGCAGACAATGTGCGTGACATCACAATTCACTGGCTGGCTCATATAGAAGCAGCTCGTCTAAATTGAGCCTAAAGTGGGCCATGCTTACTGATGAGCCCGGAGCGTTAATGAAAGAATAAAAGGAGCAGGGAGCATAGCACATATAGGAAACATGGAGGCAGAAAGGAGAAAGGGACGTGTACTAACTCTGAAAATTAATTGCCCTTTGGGACCGGTGTCATTAATAATTATTGTGTGTGACGGCAGCAGCAGAATGTCGACTTCTTCAGCGTATGCACAGCCACACTTGAGTGATCTCCTGTGGAATAATGGAGCTTTTATTAGAAGAAAATTATGTAGTGCATCTCCTCTTCTTTTTTTCCAGTGTATTTATTTCTTATTTGGCATTCTTGGTTGCACCTGTATTTTTATGAGGCCTCATGACACATTAGGGCGTGCATCATGCTCATAAAGACATGTACTTTATTTACAACATAAATCAAAGGAATAGTTCACCTAATAACAATATAAATTGTATATAGTACTTGTCTCCCTAGGTTCTCTAAGGGAGAGTAACCAGAAAAAGTTTTCTCTCGAATGGCATTTAGGACCCCCTGTCTACAACGCAAAATTTTTATTTATTTTTTTATAATATTTTTTTTTCAACCAATTTTTTCCCACAAATTTACATGAATATATGAACCTGTGTATTAATTGAATAGTTTGGTATTGAATGCACAATAACAGGGTAGCTATGTTTATACATGGCACTAGGCCCAGTTTAATATAAAACAATTTTATACAATATACATAGTAGGGGGTCCCTGCTCCATCTCTCCATCAGTTTGGGGGTCCTTGGCCTGAAAAACCCGTGCTACATACAATTTATATTTTTTTTGGGTGAACTTGAACATTTAAGCCCAGATTCGTGAAACTCCGACTCTAACAAGTCTCAGATCAAGCTTTATTTTTAAATGTATTTATTTTTTAACAAAGAAAAATGTAGAAAAATATTTAGTCATGAGATTTTGGCTGTTTTTTGGTTAATGAGCTCAATGCAAGCCGGAATCTGTAAGTGTTTGGTTGATTGATACCTGAAGTATCGGTGCTTCCAACATTAAGTCAATTCATCGTGATACTTGCGTCAGTAGGGTAAATAAAATAAAAATCTGTAACCAACTCCGTGAGACTGTGGCGCTGAGGTTAGCATGCTAACATGGTCATAATGACAATGCTAACATTGCTGATGTTAAGCTGGTATCATGTGTACCACGGTCACCGTCTCAGTGTTGTGTGTTAGCATGCTAAAATGTGCTTACTAGCACTAAGACACAAAAAGTACAGCTGAGCAGTAGGCCATTTGTTAATGTTTAACACAGGGGACGGACCCGGTTGGTTTCTTTCACCCGCGACAAGCCCACCTTCCCATGAACGACTCTTTTGGTTTTGTAATTTTTTAACCCACCGATCCCAAGCTATGTAGTTTAGAAATATACATTATAGATGAAATATATATATATATATATATATATATATTTATATTTATTTATTAGATCCAAAACAGAACAGACCAAAGGGAGAGACTCGGAGAAAAAGTCGTAATTACAAATCCGTTTGCTTGTTCAGCACCACGGCCAGCGCCATGGATTTATCAACATAGAGCACAGAAAACCTACTGATATTTCAGAGCCACTGTCGGGGCCATAAATTCTAACTTGCACAAACCTCAGTCAGATAAAGGATCAATGAGTCTGGCAGACTAACATATTCAATTAAACAGCCCCAGCACTCGGATGGAGAGAAGGAAGAGCTGGTTTGTGTCGGTGTTGATATTGGTGATTCCGGTTCTTGTGTTTTTTCTGTATCAGATCAAAATCAAAGTGCATGGTATTGCTCACCCTTCTTGAGATAAATTATCTATCTGATCACATCACATCAGTTCCAGGAAAATCTCCTGTTTAAACTTTCATGCGCAAAGCAATATTTAAGGCTTATCCATTTAATAGTTCTTCAAGTTTAGACTAGATTTCAAGTACTTTGATCAAGTAGATCATAAAAAATTACCTTTTTATAACAATGTGTCAGATGCTTTTAATCAATATTTCACAACTTCCGCCGCCGTCACATTTGCAGGTTCTAGCTACATAATGTCAACATTAATGAGGCTTCAGCTTTAGGTATTTATAGCTTAAATTACTTGCAAATGTTGTAATGTGATTAGATTTAATAAGTGATTTTAGAATGATTCAGTTTCATTGAGTAAATTCAGTACTGGATATGTATTCACTAAAACGCCATTGAACCCCAACCCTAATTCTTACACTGATAAAAACTACACTAGATGTTTATCATGTTACGGGCAACTATGAATCATCTGACATTTAACATCTATATTAAGACCTAATCAAAAATGTTAAGGAGAAAAAGACAAATTCATTCATTGTAAATCTAATAAAAAAAAGGACATCAGTTTTTTATTCACTCGGTCATGTACATGTGTAAATATTGTTTATTTTCTACTGAAGCTCAATAAAACCAGCTCCCTTCACAGCTAAATTACATTCAAGCAAAATGTGCATTGAAGGCAGGTAGTGAATGACACCAGTAAGTGCTTAAAACCCTTTCAACAGAACCGCTAACCTTCTCCTAATGTTGTACTTTAACTGCCAAAGTTTCTCGTGTAATGTCGGCGTGAGTCAAAAAAATGGTGCAAAATCCAAATTGCATTTCTCCTGCTTTTGAAATTAAATTGCTATGGTGCCACATTTGTTATGAGACAGGTGAAGTGGTGAAATGTAACATTCAGTTCAATAAATACAAATTCATTTTGTCAAATCTTCTGTTTTGACATTTATTGTGCTCCTTTAAAAGTGACACAGCCAATAAGTAAATGGAAGATTTTATGCATAACTTTATTACCAGACTTCATGCAGTGTAATATCACCACCAACTGTTGTACTGTACTTGTTTAAAGAAAGAAATAATATAAAGAAGTTTACATTAGTGGCGATACTATGTAAAATTGAGGAGAGAAATCCAAGATGGACAGAAATGTAGAGCCTTTAAAAGTACAATTAAGTACAGAGTAAATAAATCTGTTCTTGCTGTTTCACCATCAGCACAGATTCTTAGCATAAGGTTTCACAGCTTTCTGAAAGCTAGAGGTTTTGTTGCCTAAGTAAAGGTTAGAATAGATTTTGACAGAGAACAGAGGAGAGGACTCAAATGTCAAAAGAGAGAAAATAATATGCAAAAGAATGCTTTGAGAATTCATCCTTTTCGATGTGATGTGAGTAACTGTGCAAACACACAGGCCAGAGAAGATATTGTCACCTTTTAAAATGCCATTAAAGGCCTCTGTAACCAGGTCTACTTCAACCTCACACCCATAAAATATCCAATTTTCTCATTGAATTGCCAAAGAAGGCTGTCATCATGCTTGTCAAGCTTTCCGATCTCGCATGGCTCATATGCAGTTTACAATAATTGTGGCAGTTTTACCATCCAAAGTCCATTTCACACACAAGTAAATAAAAGCAGCTTTACATTTCTAGCTGCTGACCACCCATTTTGCTGACTGAAAGCAAACAGGTCCCAGCCAAAAAGTCAGCACCCTCATGATCCGTGTAGAAGAAATAAAGAAAAAAGTGTTGGTCCTAGTGTTATAACTATGATGTAATATCAGACTCTTATTTCTCTCTTTTGCTGCTTTTCATACATACAGTAGTTTGTTCGTATTTAGAAACAGCATATTTTCACTTTTATTGTCACAAAAGAAAAGGCTTTTAGGATGAGGACTAGCCTCGGATAACAGTGGTTGGAGTATAAACTTCCCCAAATCCAAAAAAAGAGCAGGACAGAGCTGCTTATGTTACGATAAACACTAGCATCCAGGACCAACTACAACAGGGGGAAATACAATACAGTGGACGTGCTCGACATGAACAAAGTTTCATGTTACCGCACAAACTATTGCAGTTAGTTTAATCATGTGCACCACGTCCTTTTAAGTAAAAGTGGTAACCTCTGTAGGGGGAGCATATCTATTTTCCCAGGGTCCTATGTTCCCCAGCGTAATATCCTCTTAATATGATACATTAACGAGACCATTCACAGGGTTTTATGGCCGCAGCATTTCTTTAAAACCTACGCCGTCACATTTTCGTGCAAGACCTTTTTCCTATTATTGATACATATACATTGATACATGTATCTCCACAGCGGATTTTTCCCATTCAAACTGCATTTGAAACGTCCATCTCCCTTCATTTGTTTGCAATTTGCAATGCAAAGCTACCAATCTCTTACAATGTTAGTTTATATCAAGAACATTAGACCCTGGGAATATAAGGGGGACTCCACTGAAGACTATTAGCCGGACATGCTAACGAGAACAAACAAACAAATCATTTAATCCATCCTTTATACGTTTGCTGTTGTTTATTTAAATTTTTTGGTTTAAAGGCTAAAAAAAGACACCAAGCTTCAAAATCTTCAAATAAACAGAGTCTTTCTTACTAAAGACTAGTTACGGTTGCTAAGCTATGATTGGACGATCGCCGTGGGGGAGGGGTTTAGTGAACGGTCAATTGAAATTAAAAGTGTGCATTTCTGCTTTAATGCCCTGTACAGTACGCTTCTTTTCCTTCCAATAACATCTCCCGTAAACGGATAATCCATTTAGTGGAATCGTCATGCTGAATAAAAAAGCTGTCAATGAATTACATTGACACACTAGAGAGAAAAAATACACATATGTGCATGTGCACACACTGGGACCAAAGCAAAAATGATATCTGTTTAACTGTATCACGTTGACTGGGGACAGGAATGTGCTCACAGTTAACAGCAATGTTGAAAGACCAAAAGGAATTTTAGATTAATGGCTGAATGCTCTTTGCTAGGTGCTTCTATGAATTATCCCAACCTGTGAGGCTGGATGTGAAACAGAGAGGGTCTAATTAGCGTTGTAGGGAATCATTAGGACTGTGTTCTCTCCTTGCCCTGATTCAGTGAGTGGGAACTGCATGCGTGGCATCTTCCCCCGAGTAATCACTGGTCTCGGTGCTGCCGCCTTCTCTCTCCCCTCCTGTCCTCCACCTCTCCTCATCTCTCTCTGGATGATTTGGCTCTAATTAAGACGGTGCACCACCAGGAAAGGAGGAGGAGGAGGGCGTTGACCCTGCGTTCAGTTTTGCCGTTAGAGGTGTAAGAAAGTAGCGGAAGAGAAGGACACTGAGATGTAAAAGTAGAGAAAGTGTGGGAAGCCTTGGGAAAGACAGGGAGAAAGGATTTGAGCGAAAGCACATTAATAACATTTTGGTCAAAATGAGAATCACAAATTTCTCCCTCGACTCTTCAGCACACATTGTTTTTTATGTAAACATATTTATTGCAGTTCACTTTCGCGCAGAGAGACAAACAATATGCTCATTTGATCGTTATTGACAGATATTAAATACTAAACTTGAGAAAAATCAACAGTCTCTTGTCCCTCTACACCTTCGAACATGTTCAGAGTCACCAGTCAGTTTTGTGAAGTTTCAGGGGGTTTTATGGATCCACGTTGTTACTTTAATTCTAACTACTACTACTAACTATCTGGTTCCACACAGCAGACCGCACAACCTTGTTAGCCATGCTAGTGTCATGACCTTCGGGACGGTTGATCTCCCCTATTAGTTTACCTGTAGTGCCACCATGAAGTGGACATTTTTGTAGACTCCTGTTGGGGTAAAAACACAGCGTTTTTTGTCAGAAATGTGGGCGGACACATGTTTTTTTAAAGTATTTTTTGGGGCAGATGACAGTAATGAAACTGTGAGATAGTTGGGGAACGACATGCAATAAAAGATCCCTTGTCGTGCACGGACCAGGGACGTTGCGCTTCACCTGGGGGGGCTGGATGCATTTATTTCTTCTTTATCAGCATCACTGGGTTTCCGTGATTCAGACACATTTTTGTTGTCCCCAAGAAGCTTTGTCTTTCACCACATTTTACTTCTCTGTCTCTCTCGCAACTTTATTTACATCGATGTTCTGCGCCCTCTTCCTGTGCAGTTTTTAATGAAGTAACACACGCTTGTCTTTTGATGATGCAGCTTCAGGAGGAATCGGGAGTGCTTGGTTTGATGTGATGGAGCTCCCTGTTAATACAAACATGGCAGAATCATTGTCAGCCCCAATTTCCCCCAGTATCAGTTTATATCAACCTATATTTCTCTAATTATTCTCTCTAGCGCGACCCTCTTCATCAGTTCTACAGCTCTGTTCTGTTAGCTCTTCACATTGACCCCCAACTCTCTTCCCCGCCAGGTATATTTGCTCCCTCATGGTCAAAGGTCACTGAGGCAATCAAACGCTGCACGAGCACATGCACATACACAAACTGCAGCAGCAGCCGGTTGAGTGACAGTCTAATTACCCGGTGTAAGAGAACCAAACCCCTCCGCTGTACTGCAGTTAACAGGATCAGAAGGCCACTTGTCCTCCTCCCCACTCCCCACTCCTCCTTTATGCATATTTCTTCTTGTAAATGCTGCGGCGTGTGTGTGTGTTTGTGTGTGTGTGTGTGTGTGGTTTAGAAAGAGGCAGATTGTTTTAAAGATGGTGGCTGATACATGAAAAGGTCGAGGGAATGACTCAGGGTCTGCGTCTACAGATAAAGTAGAGTAGAGAGAGAAGAAAAAGGGAATTGCTTTTGGTCACCCAGGGAATAAACCTTGTGTGTTGAGGTTAACTAGTATTACTTGTGTGTGTGTGTGGGACAGAGAAAATGCTTTCTTTAATTTAGAGCTCTCGGTTCAGAGTAATTCAGTCTCCACGTCAAGGTTAGATATCTCGGTTGACATCCCACTCAGGTTATCCGCACGGACTTTCAGCATGATAAAATACTCTTTGAGCAAAATGGTACTTGTGCTGTGTTCGTATGTTCAAGATGGAAATCCTGTGTCCTGGAAGCCGACAGGGAGGGAAGGTTCGAGGCAGAGGATCGGGTGTTTGAACAGCTGCAGTGAAGTGAGGCTGTGTGCTCTCTAAGAGGAGATAAAAAGAGAAAAATGTGTCAGCTGGCCCTTTACTTTGACCTTAAGACATCACATTTCAAAGGGAGATTGATAAATGTTTTCGACTGTACAGCCCTCATGTGTTGACTTACACTTAAACACTCACATCATCAACACTGTAACTGAGATCCTGTGGCCCTGACCAAAATAGAAAAGCTTTAGTTTCCTTACTTATTAGAATTACACCCTGACAACTGTTGTATAATTACTGAAATTTAAACCACACATAATAACAATACTATACTGTAAAGCACTAGCCCAGTGCTCTGAATGCTGAATACGCTTAATGACCTGTGTTGTCGGTTAGCAGGGAGAGCTCAGCTCTGCACTGCTGTGGTCTGGTTACATCAGACAGACGACGACGCCTAATCTGTTGGCTCCATATACATTTTGTGGTCCCTGAACATATGATGCCAGGGGCGTCACTGATGACCCTGCATATGGTTGTGCACATCTACATGCACTTAGACATGCTTGCATCAATAGAGACTCAGAAGCACACACAGAAGAGACTTGACTCATCTCTGTCCTTGATGAATGAGGGTCTTTATGTCGAGCAAAACTCCTTCTTATACAATTGGACGCAAACTATGGCTCGTTCCAGAGGACACAGACTTGTGAAGCCATTAGACTGGCTCTGCAGGTCTGTGTGAGAGAGCCCACAGCTGGTCATTGATATCATTATTGGTCCCAGTGGAAACAGTAGTTATTCACACTCCAACTCAATTATTGCATCTTAGCTAGTGTCCCAGTGAAATAATGATAAATATTCATGCAGATTAACCAGAGAGCAGTTGGTGTGTGTGTGTGTGTGTGTGTGTGTGTGTGTGATATATATACCCCTCTGCTCACACATCTCCCTTTCCAAGCCTGGAGCAAACCTTCAGGTAATGTTAAAAGGCGAAAGAAAAAGAGCTGCGGTGCTCTGTTGGGAGATGCAGTGACTCAAACCAAGTGCGAGTGGAAGAGCTACGAGTAAGGAAACGTCAGCTAGCCACTATGCTAATCTATGCAGTGTAAAATTCAATGCAAATGCTTAAGATAATAGTGAAGAGGACCCACTAGTAGATATGAAGAGCTCATTCCAAGCCAACAAAAATGGGATTCTTAGTTTCAGGCGATTTACACGAAAGAAAATAATGAATATTCAAAATAAAATTTCTGACAATAGATCACCTTAAACCCTACACGCTGCTCCTTTAATTACATTTTTTAGGTCATTGTACTTAATCTGAGTTTTTCCTTTTTATGTTACCTTATGCTTCTATTCCAATACATTTCAGAGGGAAATATTGTGCTTTTATCTGTCAGATAAAGTTACTGCTCTAGTTATTTTTAATGTTTTTTAAAAACATGATAAGCTTACATTATCATTGATCTTTGGCGTGATATTAACAGTTAGAGGCAAAAAGAGATACAATTATCCAATATTTCACAAATAATAAGATTATATATATATAAAAAAAGAAAATAATATTAATTTAAGTAACAGAAGCTTTTTCTTCTTCTTTCCTCTCCCATTAACCATCTCACGACCCCTCAGATTTATCTAGTGACCCTTTTGATGTCAGGAATGTTACCTCCCAGTCTTTAACACCCACACTTAACTTTTGAAGTTTTTTTTTCTGCTTATTAATTCAGTTTCACAAGTTCAAATTAGTTTTTTTTATACCAAATGACCTGAGCGGTGTGTTTGTTTCTTATTTGTGTGAGATTTTATGTTTCCAGTTTGCTGTGAAGATGCTTGCTCAGCAGCATTATTTCACCGCCACAGTGCTTTACAGGCTGACTAGTCTATTAGAAGAACCTGTTTGAATCACGTCCCCCTGCAAGATGAGAGGGCTGTTAATTCCCAGACTGTGAGTAACTAAACACTGCTGCAGAGGTCTGCTGGTTTAAATTTACAGGATTTGATCATACTTCACCCTGGTAATAAGGTGCATTCAATTCTACAAAGAGGCATCCTCGCAATACAGATTGCCATTTTTAATGAATCCTCAGACCCTCTCAGGCTCTTAAATAATGATCTCACTCTCTGAGGTTTACAGCCCACTGCTCACAACTCACACAGCATGTCGTTATATCACCTACTGGGGGATAAGTGCGGTATTGACTTGGCAAAATGAACCCTCTTGTTTTTTAGTGATGGCCAAGTGATGTCAGCGCCACTTCATTCCTATTGTTCTACAAAGACAATAATTCCTCCCTTAGTATCACTCTGAGGAGTGCACCAGTAAACTGTAGACCTTAAAGGACAAAGCTTATCTCTTGTAGCTATGATAGCTTTGTCCTCAGCAAAAATGTACCTTTCACTAAGCCCCAGTCTAGCACTAGATACTGTATAGACTTTATAATGATAACAGTGGATTAACCATTGCAATTCAAACACATTTCTGAAACAATGCCTCTTGCCACGCAGAAGTACACAAAAGGCTTCAAATGTGCACACTTTTCCGACAGTCCGTAAAAAAAAAAGTTCCTCTGTCCCTGCAATATTTCTTCAATATTCTTGACGGCAATGCACAACACGTCCCTGGTAAAAGGTTTTACAAAAAGCCTTTTTACCAGTCGTTGAGTCTTAGTAGGCTTTAGTATTATAGTACAGTATACATTTAATTTGTTCCAAAAAACCTTGTTTGAATACAAGCTACACAGAGGTTATATTTATGTTTAATTGTTTGTATATTTATACACTATATGGGGTTGAGGACTAACCAACAAAATATAGTAGCTATATTTAGCTACTAATATGTGAGCTTGGCTTTTGAATTAACGCTAGATTACTGCTGTATCTCACCAATTCACTTGGTGAGTTCAATCTTATCATAACCGATGGCAAAACCCCACAAATATAAGATCCAAGCTCTATTATCCTTTAATAACAACACTAAACTAGTGTTGGTGACTCCAACTAAATCGTGCTCCTCTCTGGGACCAGAGGTAGAATTGTATAACGCTTTGGGCATCCTTTTTTTTCAACTGAAGAGTAATGTAAGCTGTTTACTGTTTGTCTGTTGTGAGGAAACCAGAGCTCGCTCCAGGCTGCCAGGTGTGCCAGGACGCTCTCCACTTTCCTCTCAGTCTCCTCCACCTCTAACAAATTACTCAGGGCCACATCTCCCGCTTCCACTTCTTCTACACAGTGTTTGAATCTGCTCAGTCACAAGCAACTCCGGTGAAAAAATAATAAGGTTCACTCCACTTTGTGTCCAGATGAAATGAGAGTGAAGGTTTCGTCTGTGTGTTTTGAGGCAGATTGTCTGATTTGCAAAGACATCAATCTCTATCATGTCTGGTTTATGTGATGCTCTCTCACTCGTACTCACCCTCTCTCTCTCCCGCCACTTGTGTTGCCATCTGTTCTCGATTAATGTGAGTTACGAGCAGTAATTGAAGCATCTGTTCATCCGGTGTGCATCCTTTGCTCTGACACTTCAACATATAGCACCTCTCTCGCTATATCTCTCATTCTCTCCTTCATTTTGTTTGCCATTATGTCTCTTTATTACACACACTCCTTGAACTTGAACTTCTCCAATCTTGTTTAGCTGGTTGGTTGGTCCACCACTTTGATCCGGACTAAAATATCTCAACAACTCTTGGATAGATTGCCTTGACATTTTTTTTCTATGCAGACATTCATGTTTCCCAGAGGAAGAATCCTACTGACTTTGGTAATCCTACGACTTTTCTTCTAGCGCCACCATGAGGTTGATATTTGTTGTTTTGAGGGAAATGTCTCAGCATCTAATTTCATTGCCATTTGGTTCGTATCCCCCTCAGGATGAATTGTAATAACCTTTGATCTAGAATCGACATAAGCCACTGGGGAGCGTTATGTTTTAGTGACCTATCAATTAATTAAGCTAATCAATAAAAATGGTGTACGAAACTAGCCAGCAAAGCCGTGCTGGTCGGAAGTATGCTGGTTTCCACCCTGTAGATGGAAAATATACCAACCAAGAAGAGGCTGTTTGCGGACTTTGTTGAAAGCAGCTGCTTTAGTCCACAACGGCAAATAATCTGAGGACTCATATGCTAGCTTTTCACCTAAGTGAGGCAGTGAAGGCACCATAAACATATGGAGCAACATCAACTGTACAAGCTTTTCACCACACCTCCACAAAGACCCTCGCCAGACGTTCGTAAAAAGCTTATGACCATAGGCATTGTTTCTGGATTTCTTTCCGGATAATGACAGAGCTGGGGCCACGATATAAAATGCCAAATCGCATCACAACCTCAGACAGTTGTATGACGCCACATGGAAAAAATGTAGACCATAGCCCTACTTAAGGTTAAGACACTCTCTTTGACCACAGACAGATGGACATCGCTGGCGCTACATGGGTTCGAAGAAATTACATTTTAGTTAAAATTTGTTTGTGTACAGTGAGTTTTCAGAGCTTTTTCTCTGAAAACAGCTGCCTGCTGCGTCCAAGTTAACCAAAAAAATAAAGTTGTGGGCCGCTAAACAATAAGCTGAAACTCACTAGAAAGCTCCGTATAAGCCAAATGGCGCTGCAGAATCAGCTGATAGTTGTCTGTACGTTCATCACTACAAGCATTTAATACATTGTTATTATGCAAATATTGACTACAACTGCTTCAAAGTAGACCTTGAGTTTAGTTTTCTCCGTAAACTCAGACCCAAGGGTGCTTGCATATGAACACAGAAAGGAGACACATCAATAAATACACAGAAATAAAAGTGCTATAGGTGCAAACACACTCACATATATACCGCCAGGATTAGTCTTGTCCCTTTTATTGATCACTTCACTTTAACTGACACAGACCTGTCAGCTGATGTTGAACAGGCTGTCTAAGTGCTCGATTGGGAACAGTTTGAAATAGCTGCAAACCAGACGAGCCAGACACGACAAGAGCCGTTTGTGAAGAGACTCTAATCTGACTAGATGCTCCAGAACAACTGCTGAGAGAAAAACGAGACAGAAAGTGTGTTTATGTGTGTTTGAGAGGGGGTTGTGTGTATGTGAGACTGTCTGAACTGTACCCCCTGTATGTGCTTAGCAGGCAGCGTAGCCAGACTGAGCTAATAGGCAGGATGTGTGTGAGCGGGAGGCTGGAAGAGGTGGTGGATGCAGACTCTTCCTGCTGTCACTTTCTGTCTGGCTCTGGCATGTTTACACCCTTGATGGGGGTAGAAAGCTCCAAACACACACCTGCAATCACACGCACACACGCACACACTCAGTGTTACCTATTGTGCTGTACGTTCACTCAAACACAGTCATGCAGAGTTAATTCCAATCTTGCTATGATTATAACTTCTCCTCATCTGATGTAATCACCCTCATCTGACTGAAATTAACCTCCCAGAAGCTTCCCCAATCAAAAGTAGTCAAGAATAGGACATGAATGCCTAAATGAGAAAAACTGCATCCTTCATACAGGAGCCAAATCAGTGTGAAGGGGACAGATTTGAGGGGGAAATGCTAAGTAGAGGTAGGCAGACAGGTGGGGTGTCCATATGTCACCCCAGCTATCAGCCCCGCTGCTCTCCTCTCCAGCCTGGATGAGGGTCAGAGGGCAGGCTGCTGTCTCTCTCTCCTCAGCATGGACACTTGGCATCAGTGCATGGAGCTAAAACCGAGCCGCCATCCTGTATTCCAGCAATTGTTGACTAGTATATCTACCGCTGCTTAAAAATTGTTTTCTTCTCGTCAAATAGAAGGTTATGTGTCTCCATTTAAAGGGGAACTCCACTGATCGTGTACATCAAAGTCTGTTTAACGGTGTTGGGGAATAGTACTGCATATGTGGAAAGAAGCCTTTAGTGTCAAGTGCCTCAAATTTCCTCAAGTGATGTCACTTGAGTCAGCATCGGTCGAGTCTGAAGACTACAAGTCTGAAAAAGAAAATCTAGGATTGTGGCGTTAGAAAGAAGTGATCTTACCAGAACTCTAGCCGCTCCTCATCTCTGCTGCAGGCTCGAGGCTACATTAACCGCCACTAGAATAGCACTCTCAAATCTACAATTGAACTGTCTGTGGTCGAGTTGTATTGTGGGTAATGTAGGCGCCAGGTTTCGACAAGGAAGAAGAACGTGTGGAAGTAAAAAGATGACATCTCTGGTTCTGTTGCATCGATTTTGATCATGAGTCTGACAATGTTAAAGAACAGCAATGCTACATCGATCAGGTACGATTGAGGTACCCTGTGGAGTTTTTGTCTACCAGTAGAACTGGCACAGTCACAAGAACGCACATGTACACTTTACCACTCATAGACTGTTGGTTGCAGTAAAGACCCAAGAAAAAAAACAATGTGAAGAAGAAGACTGCTCGAAAGCCAGCGTAGATGTAAACAATGTCTAATTTAACATATTTAAGAAATTGGCTTTCCTATTTTTTTATGTTGTTTTTTGTTGCTCATTGATCCCCCTCCGTTTCAGCTTTATGGATCTCTCTAAAAATAGCAAAAACAGTATAATTATTAGCCGAGATACATGTGACCATCGCTTAGCTGTTGTTCGGAAGACACCGCTGTGTGTCTGGTGTGTGTGTAGGTGTGGCACTGTCCATAGTACTGAATCTGAGCAGAGGAGATTGATAGACAGACGGAAAGTTTTGTATTCAGGGTCACCTCTAGCATGTGCTACAGCCAGCAAAGACAAGTTAAGTTAAGAGACAAAACTGCAAAAATGGAGCAAACGGGGAAAAAAGGCCATAAGGTCAATAAATAAAGATGATTATATTATCACTGTGGCTGATTTCAGTATTTTAAGGGACATGACCCCAGCTGTAATTACAAACCATTTATCCCCCTTTGTGTTAATCAACAGTGACATGAAACAGTGTCCTGTTCACATTTTGCTCCCGACACCAACACACCAACTAAAGGCTTAAAGCATAAGATTAGTTGTGACCCCCCGCTCCATTCGTTTCAATGAAGCTGTCTGAAGACGAGCAGAAGGACAAAGACAGTGGCGCCTGCAGAAAGTGGCAGGCAGGGACAGGAGATGCCATGTAATCTAATTCCTCTCCTCTTTGTCTTCATTCATTCACTGTCATGACAGATTATGTTTAAATGGGAGGAGAGAGGGTTGGATGATAAATGAGAGAGAAAAAGGGGGAGGCATGAAAAGGAAGAGAGAGGTAGACAGGACAATTAAGTTACAGTCTGGTCTGCAGTGAGGGAAGAAGAGAGGCGTGTTTGTGTGTCCTCCTCATGAATTTGATGTCATGATTCATTGACTCCAATGTTGTTGTGAAATGCACGAGGGCTCCTAATGAATAAGTGTGTGTGTGTGTGTGTGTGTGTGTGAACTACATTCAGTGGTGGAAGAAGTATTCAAATATTTTACTTAAGTAAAAGTACTAATACCAGGACTGAAAATACTCCACTACAAGTAAAAGTCATGAATTCAAAACCTTACTTAAGTACAACTATGTAAGTACTATCAGCATAATGTACCTAAAGTATGAAAAGTACAAGTACTTATTGTGCAGTAAAATGTTCCCTGTCAGTGTTTTACTATTGTATATTGTGTTTTTGGATTAATATTACTGCTGAATTAATGTGTATGTTGCATTTAAATGTTTTTTTCCCCCACTGGACAGGAAAGGAATTGTATTTTGAAAAATAACTAAAGCTGTCAGACAAATGTAGTGAAGTAGAATTGTAAAGTAGCATAAAGGGGAACAAAGTACTAGTACCTCAAACTTGTACTTGTGAAAATAACACGAGAGATGGTAAACATGGAAAACATACACCTACCTGCTAGCATGGCTAAAAGTAAAGCAAAAATTAAATAATTTTTGCAAAGAAAATTCAGAAGCGGATCAAAATATACAAACGTTGAATCTGTGTCAAGAATATAAAAACCTTAATTGAAACCTCCAACTTGTCCTCCTTCCTGCAGGCCTACTTTCGTCAGGGGGTTGCCCTGCAGTACCTGGGTCGTCATGCCGACGCCCTGGCAGCATTCGCCTCTGGACTCGCCCAAGACCCCAAAAGTCTCCAGCTGCTCGTCGGCATGGTGGAGGCTGCCATGAAATCACCCCTCAGAGGTACAACTGAGTTAACACGCTGTCTTCTTTTTCTGCCTCGTTCATCTCGTCACGAGGCAGATTTATACATTTATTTGTTTGACTCGTCTCCCATAACTTTGTGTTTGAAAGTTGTTGGAGAGGAGAATGAGACATCGGCGCTGAGGAAACTGTCAAGTTTCCACTTTGCTTTTGTTCTGTTATTCAGTGACCCTCCTCTGGGATAAAAAAACAAAAAAAAAAACATGCTTCTGATGATTCAGATCTCACAAAGAAATGGATGTACATTTGATCTGACAAAGAGGCAGAAAAGAGACACATAAATAATAGTGAGATGTAGAAAATGAATAAAACAAGCAAGTCAGATGAAATGGAAATCCAAGCGCGTATAAGTTGAGTGTAGAGAGACTGATGTTTAGTGTCTGAGACAGACCCATTCATCCACATGTAAACTCACACTGCAGTCAGAGAGGGTGCGGAGATGCATCATCCACGATGCTTCACTGGGTCCCAGGGACAGGTTACTAAATAAGTGCTATCTGGGTCATTCTCTGTTCTCGGGCCATTCATATGAAAATAAGAACAAATAGGTTTCGAGTTTAGATTTAAAAATTTCAACTGAACTTGCTTCTCTAATCACAGAACAGATTTGATTCCAGACACAGTAAACTTGAATCAATCTTTTCATCTTGCTCTAGTCAAGAAATTGATATTTCCCTAAATGTCAAAGAAAGTTGACAGTTTGTGGAAGTAGGTCTGTCACGACAACTCATTTTGTTGGACGAGCAAAACAATAAATAGAATAGACTCTCGGGCTCTGTTAATCCCTGCTAATGTCCAAATATTGTACGATAAGTCGATTACGTAGAAATGATTAAGGTAATGTCCATGTGTGGGACTGTAAGTCGATTACGTAATTACTGTGTTTTCCAAGAACTCAAAAACAGTCCGAATCTGAAGCAAGTACAGTAAATTATTGTTGACAACCTTTAGCTACAGTCTTATGTTGCACAAATATTAAATCTGTGAAAACCATTACTATACAGCTGCTTGAGTAGTTAGTGTTTGGTTCAGAACTATAGGGATAATAAGTACGTGAATTTGGGGGATTTGAAGTTGTTGCTAATAGGAGGTCAGGATTGAGGTTAAGTTTTTAGACGCTTCTTTAAATGCACACAGTATGTTTCCAGAGGAAAGAGAGGTAACAATAACAATAACGCACTAATTTACTGAAGATGTGTCTAATGTTTGAGAGTATGCTGGATGTCCAGAAGTTACATGAGCGTGCTTAACGTTATACATGGTGAAGGGTTAGTTTTGCTACAGTGTTTGTTAGCAGGAATTTGCTTCTTGTGGAGCTCGTGATGAAATATTTACAAGGTAGATTCTTGCGTGTCATTGATCTGTCCACCCCGCCGTTCACAGTGCACTTTAATGTGCAGGTCTCAACAGCATAAGAAGATGAAGGAAGTGTGCACAAATCAAGAATGGTTTGCAGGCTAAAGTTGGCAGAGGATTATGTTTTTGCCCTTCAGCTGTATCAAAATGAGAGCAAGGCTTCTTGGGGATAGCCTTCTACTTGGCAAGCTACAGCAGATGTCTATGCACGTGGAATTGTGGATCTGCTCGCACACTTGAGAGCATTATCTAGTTTGAGTATTCACAATATTTCCCTTTAAGGTAGAGTAAGTCGATCCAGACGGGGCGTGTTAAGCACAAGGCCATTGGTAACTGACCAAATGAGTTCTGCTTTCTCTTTTTTTAAGTGAGGCCTTCACAAACCGCAGCGGTGTTGTAAGAAGAAAGCCGCTCTCTGTTACCAGTGTTTGATAGTGATCCAGGGCCGGGCAATACATCGATACTATATCGATGTTGTGACATGAGACTAGATGTCTTCTTATATTTTTAATATTTGGATATCGTAATATGTTCCAAAATCTAGATAACATATACTGAAATATTTATGATATTTTATTTTCTCCATGTTGCTTAGCTCTATAGAGATCCCTATATGATGTACAGTGTGTGACAGAGTCCCGTCTGAACTACTGCAAGCCGTCACTGTGTAGATCTGATGCACTGTGGGAGGCTGTTCTGCTGTCCAGGGGCTGCAACCTCAAAAACTCTATCTCCCATAAGCTTCAAAGCAAGCAAGCCTGAAAGCTTCGCTCAAGATTCCTAGTATCAAGTGTTACCAGGAGTTGTCATGCTTGAGTAAGCAGGAGGAAGGGCAACATGTTGGACCACGGAGAAGGCCAACATGCAGGAGGTACAGGGGGGAGCTCCAGTATTACCAGCATGGAAGAGGCCTCTTCTGCGTTATCTGTCTCCTGTTGGCTCTGCTGAGGTCATTTCATAGGATGATGTGCTGTGAGGCATCAGCCAGGCAAGTTGTTAAAAAAAAAAAAAAAGTAGAGGCAATCCTTCCAATTCTTACCGGGGGATGTTTACTAAGTCTGCCTTAAATTGTCGTGTGAGGCGCAACATTTTACATCGCCACCACTTTATTTTATTTAGCGTGGTATTTACTAAGACTACAGATGCAAATGAGACCAGCTGCAGTTCATCTCATTGTCATAGAGTGCAGCTAAACATGACCTGATGGCTGTTTTGGCACATGTTGCGCATGCCGGGAGAGCAAACAACAGAGTGCAAAGGAAAATGTTCTTTTGCTGATGAATCTGGAATATTAGTAGAAGAGAAGAGTTATGAAACATCAGTATGGCAGATTTTTGGTCCAATTTTTGTGTCTCTTTCAACAAAACAGTGCTATATATTTCACACATGCTTTTTCTTAGATGTTAGACGCAGTTTCCTCTGCTGCAGCGATAAATCGGGTTAAAGTTTAATTTCAGATTTGTGGTCCTTCCGTCACACACTTCAACAAACTACTAACGAGGGGAAAACATTCTATGTAACACATACAGTATAACGTGGTGTTCATACAGTGTACTGTATCAGTCCAAATGTTCTTCTTGTAGATATGAGTTTTAAATGTAATTTTGTTTACTGAAGCTTTCACAGTAGACGCTCACGCAGGAGAAGTAGCACTTGGTGGTTTTATTTGAGTCCTTGGATGATCTTTTCAAATCAGCTCTTCACTGGCGACCACAGTTTATGAGTTTATAGACATCATTGCCTAAAAATGAGGAAATCTGCCCCCTGAAAACAACCACAGTTTTGGGGGTTGCTAAATAACTGCTAAATGATCAACACTTATCTTATAGTATTTCTCATTCTGCAATGAGGGATAAACTTTTTAAGAGAACCATTTAAATGTGTTTACGTTTGTTAAAGTCGCAATGTGCGTGTCGAATTTAGGAGTTAATTAACGTTATAAAGAATGTACATTATGTCAAGTTCAGCAATATTGTTGACATAATTACTGGATAACAAAAACATATTATGTATATGTTTGAATCCTCTGAAGTACACAGCTGGTGGCAGACAGTGTATGTGTTGGCACAGACCCTCAGTTTTATCGAGGTGTATTATCTACAAGTACTCAATCCAGTCGTAGTTTTTTAGCTCTGACTAGCATAACAAGTGTATATTCCCCTGAGATGAAACCCTCACATTAATTTTTGCTAGGACTGCAGTGTAGTAGTACGCATCTTTACAAACTAAGCTCAGTGGTAGAAGCAGCAGTTTTATGTAACGGGCATAAAACTGCTGTGATTAATTAACACACATTCAGTAAATCTGTTGTCGGAGCTGGTGGTGTTTCCGGTCAACAGAACTTTCTTTCAGTTTCACCCAATCGAGATGGACACATCTAAAATGTTGACATGATGATGGCGCTAGATGAAAAGCCAGGTGATTTATTACATTTCATCCCGAGGGGAGCGTGAATGTGTGAACCACATTTCATGAAAATACATCCGTATACGTTCCACTTAAAACCACCACTGAACGACCTCATAGTGGCACCAGAGGAAACATCAGGGAATCACCAAAGGCAGTATGATGCGTCTTCTGGGCATCATGAATATCTGTAATAAATGTCACTGCAATCCATTGAATAGCTGGTGACTGACATTGCCGTACACAGAACCGCACTGCTAATAAGAACAATCCACCGCTGTTGGCCGTGACCTTTAAATGATCACTGACACACTTTTCTGTGGTTTCTCCCTCTGCTTTCCCTGCTGATCACTTGCTGCCTGCTCAAAAATATGAAATATCCGAGTACATATGCATCCACTGCCTTTGAGACATACTTTCATCACACAAACCAGAGTCCACGAGCTCAGTCTGATGTCTTCAGGCAGCGTTTCATACTCTAGTGTCGTGGCTGTCTTCTGAGAGTTTCACAACAATCTTCATGTGTCACAGCTGATGATGCTCCACGGCCTCATGCAAATCAAGAATGTTAACAGTAATCTTAATATAACAGTCACTTTTAAAGTTTGTGTTAATCTAAGCAGAAAATGTCAGTAAATATTTCATGACGAGTTGAAATGCCATGATGAACACAATCAGTAAATACCACCGCCTCCCTACTCCGTTTGCATGTGCTTTTGTTTTTAAATGCGTGCCATTTTAGTGAGCGGGCAGTTCGAAACTCTCATTTAAAAGACATTTTATTTAAAAATGAAAACCATGTCTATGTTTCTGACTATCTGATCATCTAATTCTAGTCACCTGAGACCGTAATTCTGGAGAAAAAGGCTAGTTGTTGGTTCAAACACGTCTTCAAAATCCATTTATTTGTGATTGTAAGTCCAACACATCTAGTCTCTTCTGTTATCTTGCTTTCCATGCTTCCATTTTTACAAAAGAGAACTATTAATGACAAGAAATACTAAATATACAACATTACAACCAATATTTCTTCTGAACCCATCAAAAGGTAAGAAGGTTGCGTGTTGTCCCATCAGGTGGCCAGTGTTACCACGGTTACACAAAACAACTGTAACGCACTTAACGAAAGCTGTGTTTCTGCTGTGGTATTATCTCTGTACATTGCACATATTCTCTATACTTAGTTCGTACTGTGAACTTCTGCACATTTCTTGGACAACATTTTTGCACATTCCTGCAAAACTTTACATTTCATTTAAAAAAAACATAAATATTGTCCATGTTTTTTAGAATATTTCTTTCAATTTTACAATTTTATTCATGTTTCTTACAGTACTTGCTTTTTATTTTTTATTTTTGTTTTACTATTGTTTATTGTTATGCACCGAAACACCAAGACAAATTCCTTTCCTGACTACAGTGTTTAAAATGTAAAGAAATTGTAGCTCGCAAAGCGAAGGAAAACATCCTAATTATCTGACGATTACATGAAGGGAAATGTTAAATGAACAGTCAGCAAACTGAAAATGTTAAAAGTGAGTGTTAAAGTGATTCCCATATCTTACCTCACCAGTGTCTTTGTGTCTCCCTTCACAGACTCCCTGGAGCCGACCTACCAGCAGCTGCAGAAGATGAAGCTGGACAAGAGCCCGTTCGTGGTCGTGTCCGTCATCGGTCAGGAGCTGCTGACACACAGTTTCCACGGCGCCTCTGTCGTGGTGCTGGAGGCCGGACTGAAGATCGGCACGTGCTCCCTCAAGCTGCGTGGATCCGTCTTCTCGGCCCTGAGCTCGGCCTACTGGTCTTTAGGTAACGCGGAGAAGAGTATGGCCTACATGCAGCAGGACCTGGAAGTGACCAAGACTCTAGGTATGGAAGGGGAGAAGGCGACGGAGTGCAGCGTGACTGGACGGTGAAGGGAGTGAACGTCACGTATTCTTTGTCTCGTCAACAGGTGACCAGTCGGGGGAATGTCGTGCTCATGGGAACCTCGGCTCTGCCCTCTTCTCCAAAGGCAGTTACAGAGAAGCACTAGCCAATCACAGGAACCAGCTAGTGCTGGCCATGAAGCTCAAGGACAGAGAGGTACGTTTGCATGCGCGTGTGTGAAAAACAGAGTGTCCATGTATATTCATATGATGTATGAGGATCAAGTGCTTTCAGTGCCCTCCACTCGGCCAGGCTGTTGCCTGGATCAGTTTGTACTTCCAAAGAGAAATAACGGAGATAACGGCCTGATTTTGGTGCACCACACACATCCACAGAATGAAGCTTGACAAGTTTACTGGGGACATATGCAGCCAGGGATGGGACGTTACCTATAGAAGTTTATATACGTTTATATGCGTTTTTTTCGGCCCAGATCCGAGTCTGAGTAACCAGTAGTGAACCCACTTTTCCAAGTTTGTTTTTTAGCTAAAAATGCATTTGAAAATGGGGTTACATCACCAACCTTATTATAATATTATAATTAATAGGACCGGTGAGCAGTTTGTGTCAATGTCAGCAGTTTATCCATGACGGTCTCTAGAGATGCCAAAATGACATCATCACCTAAACCCAAACAAATACAAAAAAATAAAACTTCAGATTTTATTCCTTTGCTTGTTTGGAACATCTCAGAAGAAAAAGTTTTTCTTCGCCTCGGGCCACAGCTAAACTCATCGGCTTTCTTCCCAAACACTTTGGACAGTTGTGAAAACCATAGTTAATTAGATTGCTGTTAAAGATTAGACTTTGGCCCCTTTATGTCTCAAAACACAAAGTGAAGCTGTCAGGTTGTTTGTGTGCATTTACCTTCCTCCAACTACTCCTGTGTGTGTGTGTGTGTGTGTGTGTGTGTGCGTGTGTGTGTGTGCGTGTGTGTGTGCGCGTGTGTGTGTTGTGTTGTGTGCGTGTGTGTGTGCTTGTTCATTTGTGTATATGTTATACATATTATATGTCTAAGAGTGTGCGGCTTTCTTAACTTTGCCAGCATGTGATGCTGTGTGAAAATACAACATTGTTTGATGGCAGGATTTAATATTTTTATTTAATCTCACGATCCTGTGAAGCGTTTTTCTAGAATATTTCTCTCTCTGTCTCTTCAATATTGAAGCAGAAATATTAACAACCGTGTGTGTGTGTGTGTGTGCGTTAATCAATAAGGTTTGATGTTGGCTATTCATCGATCTTGTTTGTTTTCTCTGCTTGTATATGCCAATAGTTTCATGTGAGTATTCCTTTGTCCATAATTATCTGTGACTACTGTGTACCAGAACATTGAAAATAATGTTGATTATTTAAACTTTATTTGTTGTAGGTTGTTGCTTCGTGTATTTCAAGGTTTTGTTTGTTGATTAGTGATGACGGCATGGATAAAATCTTAACTTTAATTTATTTATTTATTATTTATTCATCATGGTGTAGTTTTAAAAATGCCTTAAAGGAATACTTCACCCTTAAAATGACCATTTGTATATCACTAGCTCACCGTTAACTTGAATCCTTGAAGAAAACGCTGTTTTTCTCGCACGCCTCCACGATGAGCGAAGAATCCAACAACTGTTTAACATCAGCAAAACTATTTCAAAACCTCCGTTTACAAACTCTCCCACAACTCGTGCAGTGTAATCCAAGTCTCATTTATCCAGTCGTATGCTCACTACTTCCCAAACACGGGCATTTTGCTTTTATTAAACAATGCTCCCATTTACTTCAATTCATCAAGGATTTACTCCGTTTCCGTACATTTCCGGTTTCTCCATTCAACGCGGAGGCATGCGAGGAAAATAAAGTTTTCTTCAAGAATTTAAGGTAACACACCGTGAGTAATTAATATACAAATGGCCATATATATATATATATATATATAATGGGTTACATATTGCTGATAATAAACCTGACCTATGATAAAATATAACAGAAAATTAAAAAAATGTAAGTAATAAATAAATGATTATAAACATTTTTTTAATAAATAGATGAAAAATGTAATACCAATAGAAAAAACGCACCCACTTTCTAGCTTCATATTTGTCAAACTTAACTTTACTTTGAAGGATAACTCGACATCATAGTTGTACTTGTGATAAAGTTTTACATGTATCTTAAAGTTTCCTCGTCTGTCTTTCAGGCCCTTCATATTTCCACAGCTCTCCTCAGAAATATAAAATCACGCTTAATATCTTTTGATTCAAACTGTTATTGCAGTCTACACTGCCTGGACACGGGGGCTGATTATTATTACCATATATCTTCTGGCTGTTAACTCAATAAGATGTTTCTAATGTACAGCTTTATTATAACTATGCTAGGCCACTATCATTTTGGCTCCACTGGACCCTCACACTCCAGCGGCTCGATATTGCACTCGGACAGACACACAAACTTGGACACACACGCGCGCAGACACACACAGTCACTTAATAGCATGTGATTGCATCCTGGATCTGGAGAGGCGGATTGAACACCTGTCAGTAAGACGAATGAGGGCTTGAGTAAGTTCATTTTAATGAAAGCAGTGAGCGACTAACAGGAATACAGTGTGTCTGCTTGTGTTTCTGAGCCGTTTCCAGTTCTATCACATTAGTGTTGTCGTGAATCCTGTTCACCAGAAGCTCGCTCTCGAAACCAGACCGAGCGGTTTCTCCTTCTCGGCTCTGTGTGTCTGTTTCTTGTGTGCTGGGAGTCGAATGTCTGTGTTGTTGACAGACGGATTATTGAGCCTCTCCTCCACAGGTGCACAGCCTAAGGCGACTGAAACATGGCCATCAACAGAAATCCATATCTCGCACTGTGTGTTTGCTTTGCTGTGGTACACGTGTTTATTTGAGTGTTTCCAGACAGCGTGCTCCCAAAACAAAGACGGCGCCCGCAGAGATGTTTAACCCACAGGGGTGGACGCACACAACAACAAAAAAAAGGGGCAACAGCTTTATAATATAATTTAAATCAGGCCAGTACAGCTGCTTTGTAATTAAAACATTCATTAACATTCAACATTCAACATTCACATTAAAACAAGTCATTTGACAGAAAATGAATGAGCGACGCTTTTTGGTAATGAATTAATCATTTAAGGCTGAGGATGTGTCGCTTTTCTCTGTTTTACATAATTGTACTTTTAATTTTGTTGTGTTTTAGACTGTTGGACAAAACATGACATTTGAAGACGTCACCTCAGGCTTAAACAAATGGTGATGACATTTTTCGTTTTTTTTATATAGTCTAAATGGTAAATCGAGTAGTTGCTCCCCTATTTGTAAAATAAATACCACCTGTCTGAAGTTTAAGAGGAGTCAAAGAGGAGTTTATTTGTCGATGCATTTTGTTATGGATTGCTATAGATCCACAAGCCTCGGCTCTATGAAATCTCCATCTCCGTTTAAATCTTCATCTTTCCATCACATTCTGTGCGGCATTGATCTGCCACATCAGCCAACGTTTCTCGTGCTAGCTTGGTTTTCTCTTAAGTTTCTTGGCTGACATTATTATGACGGATTTTTATTTAACGATGCATTTAATTGGATTACAATGCAAGAAATCAAGGAGTTTGTTGATTTATAATCAAACACTGGCATGCCGCCACCTCAGAAGACTTCCCTTTCTCTCTCTGTCCTTCTGTCCTTTCTCACCTCTGTATGTACTGACTCTCGGAGACAAACCAACATCAACCAAGTTAACTCAGATCTGCCATATCCCCCTGACGCAGCAGGAGAACTCATTTCTTCCTTTATCCCATGCTGAGGGTGAAAAGCCCATATTTTTTGGATGATTGAGCATCGCTTTGCCAAACCTCCTGCATCTCTCCCGGCCACTTTATGGAGCACAGCAGCAGGCGGAGGATGCAGAGCCGCTGATAATCTTCCTTTGTCTCTACTCTTTATTTAGATTTAGAGATATTTTCCTTTCTGCTTCTTTTTACTCACAGGCTTTTTCTCTTTCCACCCACACAGACCCTTCTAATGAGATTTACCTGCAACATTATATAAAAAAATATAATAATGACAGGTTGCATATTATCTTTGATTTTTTTTTTTTTCGGTGCAAAATGACAAGGGTTGTCAGTCTCTCCATCTTTTTCTTTTAAACACAGACATAAACAGTACCAGCTCACAGGCCCAGACACAACATGATTGGATTTTTTTGTGTGTTTTTTTTCTGTGCAGGGGAAACATTATGTCCTTGAGGGAAATCAAACACTTGTCTGGCCGGTTGACTGTACACACAGAGGCCTCCTTGTCATTTATTAAATCTCCCTTTCCTGCCTTGGAGATGTGTCAACTGGATTTTATGTGTTTACGCTCATCACTTTGCTGGGAATTGGGATTTCCTTTGGTGTGCTGCTGTCTTCTTTCACAAAGACACACATGAACAAAAATGAAAAGAGCAGTTTGCCCTGATTTTAATTAGAAGGTAAATTCCACTAAAGGTCAGTTTGGCTGTTTTCAGTTTTTAGCATTCATTACGGCTTCTATTTAAAGGAACGTAGTATTGGTGTGTGTCTTTTTTTTATTCATGAACATTTGAACTGTGGGATCAGTTTTCACACAGAAGAGCAAGTATGTATAAGTCTCAAGTGTTTTTTTATGAACATACAAACATTCAGATCCCATGTAACGGTACCCTGTGAAGATTTCAGTGGTGGGAAGAAACCATGTACATTTACTCAAGTCTTTTTATATTTATCTATATAGTAAATGGACTGCATTTAAACAGCGCTTTTCTAGTCCTAGCGACCACTCAATGCGCTTCACAACACAAGCCAGCATTCATTCATTCACACACATTCATACACTGTTTGAGGCGCCACCTGCTCCTCAGGAACCATAAACATTCTCACACACTGATAGCACAGCCTTCAATAGCAACTCAGGGATGAGTTCAGTGTGGGGATTGAACCGCCGACCCTCCAAACCCAAACCGTATCTCCTGAGCCACTTGATGCGTCTCCTTTCTTCAGGGACGTGATCAAAGCTTGGCTGAATTTCCAGTACTTCCAGCAGACTGCATTTTGCAACAGGTTATGGAAATCTTTTTTCTTAAAGGGAGTTATTAGTTAAATTATGTTATTCATAGAAATGGAAATGCATAAAATCTCATTTTTGTTAAGAATTTCGATAGAATCAATTTCTGATTGCAGTGCTAAACGGCTGGAGGAAAATCTTTCTATATGTTGTCCTTCTGCCGAATATTATAATTTGCTTCAAATGCAAGCCTCAACTTAAGACTTATTTTTAATTATGATTTTCTCTTTGTCTGTGCTCTGAAAATTAAAGGCTCCCTCTCATGCGCCTGCTGAAGAACACTCGTCTGATTCCCAGAGAAAGAGAGGGCGTTTGGGATATAAATGAGTAACGCACATGCTAATAACTCCTCTTTAATAATTCAACACTTCTTCTCCTCCTCTCTCTCACGTTCTTTAAACTTGCAAACATTCCATTATAGTCTCTGTTCTCCGCTGTCCCTCACTGCCTGCTTTCAAAGGTCAAAGTCATTTTGATTTATTTTTGAGTGTGAGTCTGTGTGACTGCTGCTTGTGTTCAGAGGGCCTCTAACTTCATTATTGTCTCTGTAATTGCCTCGAGGAGATCATTGTTACTGTCTACACCTCAGGACAGGGTCTATTGATAATTACATCACACTGTGAGTTCACAGATATAAGCTGCATTCAACAGATTCATTATCACTGGTGAACATGTTTCCTGTGAAGGTAACAGGGCTGTCATTGAGGGAGATCTAAATAATATATTATTCTATAATAATATAATACTGTGAAGAGAGATATCTGCATAATGAGTACTTACTGTTGATAGTTCAAGTACATTTAGCTGATAATACTTCTGTATTTGTACTTAAGTAGACTTGGAGCACTTACTTAAGTAAAGGATCTGAGTAGTTTTTCCACCTCTGAATTTTACAATGTTTTGATTATCAATAAAAATTGCTGAATTATGATGCAAGTTTTGCACCAGTGAGTAGCGGAGAGGCTACAGCCATGCTGCACTGTGAGGCTGTACTTATAGGCACAGCAGGGCTTTGAGCTGGAAGCTGACGTCAGCATGCTGAAATGCTTACAGTGACAATGCTAACATGCTGATTTTAAGTGGGTGCAGTGGTGTTTTTGAGTGGGAAAAAATGGTGGAGCAGCAACTACTAAAAAAAAAAAAAAAAAAAAAAGTCCTGTCAGAAAGATGCTTGAGATCCTGAAAAGTCAGCTCTTGACCGGGTACCATCGCCTCCGGATAATAAAACACACAGGAAGCCAAATAAAAAGCGTCTTCTCTGACAAGCCAGCAGCTGTTCCTGGAGAACAATTTAGTGTTAAATCTGATTATTTGCACCACAGGTTTGGTTTATGACAATATCCCATGGCTGGTGGTCACCAAAGTGTGCTAGCATGGCTAAAGAGAGTGCTGACACATTTCTCACCAGATAATGATAATGATAATTGATAATGACATACGCCAGCTTCTCCACTTGCTTAGCTATAGTGTCAGCGAAAAGATCATTTTTGACTTATAACATTAATGAATGCTCTGTTGCTATTCTGATGCTAAATCTCTGTTATTTATTCTTTTGTGAAGGTAAGATATGAAGGTAAGACTGAGGCATCACCATCCTGCACGGACCTCTGCAAAGATGTGGGCACACATCAGAGCTGCCAGAGGGACTTTATATATTTATTTATATATTTGTCTTGTGACATGGCATAAAATGTAGAAATCCATCCATCCCATAAACTATATAGCATTCCAGAAAACTCTCGTGATCATTATTTGCCACAAACTGTTTGATTTAAATGTATTTTATGATACAATATACAACTAGTTTTGTAAAATATTACCTGTTGGGAGTTTATTAAAAAAAATCAGCAGGAGTTTAACAGTGTACATATATAATAAACATGCGTACGGATGTGTTTGTGGACGCACGTATAGACACAGCACACAGTGATAAATGTTTCAATAGCGTGGTGCGCTTTTCTTCATTTTCTTGGTTAATTTGAAACCGACTTCCTCTGCGCTGACGAATATTTCCCATGACTCCTCTGATTGATACCAATAACCTTAAGATTAGTTAGCAAATGAGTAGGCAGGTTTCAAATTACTGAAACAAGAGCAGGAATGCAGCGACCGTTTCTCATTTCTCTCATCAGAGAAACAGACGAGAGTGTGTACAACTGACGCAATCTGTGTATGTTGGCGTGTGTGTGGGGGGGGTGAGTTCATGGCCTTGTTTCTATCAAGACAACACAGCAACACAGTGGGATCTTAAGCTGAAACACTCATCGTGATTTGCATTAAATTATGCCTGAAGAGGTCCCTGTAATTAGCAGGAAGAGTGCAGCTAGAAATCATTAGCAACTCAAAGTGCTGTAAAAGTGTCTTATATGCGAAACTAAAACAGAGTTATAATAGAACTGCAGGGACCTGAGTGGTGAGACTCTCACTGCACGGACTAATAGGGTGTGAAAGATTAGCTTTCACTCCTGTAGCTTCCAATAACATTTCCATTTGGGATGTAAGGAGGTGGCTTTTACATTCTCTCTTACTGTCCAGAAGTAGTGCAAGAATTATTCTGATCCTTTACTGAAGTAAAAGTATTACTGCTTACTAATACTCCTTAGTATTACTACCACACTGTGAAAATACTCCACTACCACTAAGTAAAAGTCCTGCATTCAAAACCTTACTTAATTAAGTAAAAGAAGCAAGATCTATATAAAGTATCAAAAGTAAAAGTACTCATTGTGCAGTAAAATGTTCCCTGTAAGATGTTTTTGGGTTAATATTGCTGCTGCATTAATGTTGTTGTTGCATTTTACTGACGTACATTTTTAAGGTTGTGCTCATTTGAACTCCTTTTATATTCTGTTGGTTATTTTTTATTTTAATAAAATGCATCATATTCGTAGAAGCATTTTCTTAACACATAAAGGAACACTTTTATCCTTCAGTTTATCACAAACATTCAAAATCAACACATCTGCAGTTACATGTTTTTTACTGGACAGGAAGGCTGTGAAATCTGAAAAATAATTAAAGTAGAAATGTAGTGGAGTAAAAGTATAAAGTAGCACAACATGGAGGTTAAAGTACAAAGTAGGCTGCCACAGATTAGTACTGAAATTCGATACTTGAGTAAATGCACGACTATAATCGAGACTGTAAACGCTGACACGCTCATCAGAGTCACTTTATTGTTGCTAATTAGCTTTGTGACATGTTGAGTCTTGTCCATCATTTCTATCAGTTATATCAACATTGAATTAATCAAGTAAACACTGAGATCTGGGAACACAGCGGCTTCAACAGGGAAACAAAGTTTGTTTACAAAGTTGTGAACAAGCCAACAGTTTATACAGATTATCTCATCCAGTGATTCCCAACGGGCGTAAAATAGAAAAGAATGATCCACATATTTTAATTTAGGAGGACAATAAATACACGAAAAGGATTAAACTATTATCCACGATAAGCTGACTGCTCAGGACAAGCCTCAGTTGTGACACTTTAACACCACGTGCTGCGATTCAGAGTGCATGAAAGCTAGCAAACAACGAAGTCAAAGGAGATGGAGTCTAAAAGTGTTGGCTGGATGAAACCTGCAGTTACTGCGACTATTAATGCAACCTTGACAAAACCCTGTCCAAGAAAGATAAACTAGAAGGGCACTTTGAGAGTGCAGACCTCCGGCAAGGCCGTTTGTAAGTGAACAATAATGCACATGCTTTTCTAAAGGGTAGAAGATCCTAATTATTGAGTTAAATTCAGGGGTGAGACAGTATTCTTTATTTTTGTTACTGTCAACAAATCCGGTCAAGAGACCATAACTAACTATGTATTTTTCCGTAATGCACAATCCACTTTTATATACGTAAACATACATATACGCATGATTGCCTGTGTTTGTGCTGCGTCTGATGTCTTTATAGCCAATTTACCACATTCCCAAAGTACATTTACTCAAGAACTGTGCTTGTACTTTACATGAGTATGTCCATCTATGCTACTTTATACTACTGCTCCAATACATCTCAGGGGGAAATATTGTACTTTTTACCTTTATTTGATACATTTAGTTACTTTACAGATTCAGGTTGTTAATACAAAATATTATCAACCAGTAAAATAGGATATATTATAATAGATTAAGATACCCAGCAATGTAATAATATTACAACAATACATTAATAATTATAATCCAATTATATACTGTAATAGACATTACTATGAAATGGGGTCATTTCATTCTGCATAATGAATACTTTTACTTTCGATACTTTTATTTTGATGCTTGACATTTTGAAGTAACACTTTGAATGCAGAAGTTTTCCTTGTAAGGGAGAGTTTCTACATTGTTGTATTGATAGTTTTACATAAGCACCAATGATCTGAGTACTTCGTCCACCACTGTCACAGGTTACTTTGACGAAAATAGTTGTACATTGTAAACATTGTGTTTCTTAAGGAAACTTAAGAAGGCAACATTCCTCTGCAAAGTTCTTGTTAACTTTTACAGAGGAGGAATCGAAAGCATCCTGACTGGAAACATTACAAACTGGCATGGGATGTGCACGGCCCAGGACAGGAGGGCTCTGCAGCGAGTTATTAAAACTCCCCAGAACATCATCCGTACCCGTCTCCCGAGCATCAGTGATATTAGTGAGAAGAGGTTCCTGCAAAGAGCCCAAAGGATATTAAATTACAATACCAACGCCAGCCACAGCCTGATCACCCTGCAGCAAGCAAAGTGTCCTCTGTCGTACCTCCGGACTACGGAGCAGCTTCTTTCTTCATCCTCCACACTCGACCACAAAATGTGTTTTTCTTCATCTTTTTTTTCCTTTCTGTCTTATGTAGCAAAATTGGACAATCAGTGTGTTTTGTTGCACAGCCTGTGTTGTGCAATGACAATAACTCATCCTTGTTAAAGCGATGATGATCAAAACAACGAAAAATAAGACGCAGATTGTAATAAACTCAAATTGTTGTAAATACGACGTGATGTATTATTTGGTCTTTATCTGGTCCTTGTTTTTCTGTCATGGTTGTTGTTTACTGGTTCGATGTGGATGGTTTTGTTACTCTCGTCGCTGGCCTCCGGATACTAACCGGTGTGTGTTTATGTGATTTCAGGCTGCGTCCGATGCTCTCAGCAGTCTGGGCCATGTGTACACAGCTATCGGTGACTACCCCAACGCGCTGGCGAGCCATAAACAGTGTGTGCTGTTGGCGCGACAAACCCAGTGCCAGCTCTCTGAGGCTCGCCAGCTGGGCAACATGGGCGCCGTGTACACAGCGCTGGGAGACTTCACCAATGCTGTTCAGTGCCACGAGCAGCACTTGGACATCGCAAAGGTACAAAAGTAACTTTTGGGGAGGAACTTTGTACCTCCTAAACTTTTCTGGCAATTAACAGCCTTGTTTTCAGATTGACCAAAACCAACAATGAATGTATCCACTAACAAGTGTGGTGTGTGTATCAAAGCCTGATGGATCTTCTTCCTCTCTGCCATAGAGCTCCGTTGTTGTCCAAAAACTGTTAAAATACATCAATGAGCCTCACTTCTGCACTGGGTGTCATGTTCCTTCATTACCATGAACACACACTTTAGTTTATTTTTGACTTGATCCCACATACTCCGTCCTGCTGCCCCAAATACTCGCTAGACTACAGCACCAAATGTGGATTAATCTGCCACCGACAAATGCAATATTTCGATAAAAACTACAGTGACCAGCTGTTCATCACTGAGCCTAGTTTAAAAAGTCCAAAAGTATTAAGAGACGGACAAACACATTGTTGATGTTGGTCTCTTGACAGTATTTTTTGACTATATAATAACCTATTAATTATCTTATTATTATTATTAACCTAATAATTAATATTTAAACCCATAGAAAAGCATGTGAATCTTCACCCGAGGCTCAGAGGTTTCCAGCAGATATGACATTATGACAAACTGAACCACTGAAAACAGAAATGCCTCTCCTTTCTAGATTTTGATTAATTCATCCATTCATTTATTTGTTTATTTGGCTGCCATGTGAAAAAAAGTAGCCATATGTTCACAGGGAATATGTTGTTTCACAAACAAGGCTAAAAATGGATCTCACAATTAGGCTACTTATTGAATATAAAGCCATCAACTGCATCCAGTAATTGGATTTGGGATTATTATGGAGAGAAGCGTTATTTGTATTTCAAGACGATGATGAATTCAAATGGGAGGGCAGCAGCTACTGTGCGTTTCAGTCGGGAGTTTTTCTAATGTTGTTATTTTTGTGTGTTTTAACACATCTATCTATCATTTGCTGAACGCGGTATTTTATAACAAAGTTATTGCATATTTCCCAAAGAACATCGGGTGTATTCAGGACACTGTTTGCACATATCTGAAGCTCTTCCTGCTAATGTTACATGAACAACGCTAACATGACACTCTTGTAGATCTCTTTCCAAACATACAAACTGACCATCTGTTGATCTGTCAGATTTGTACCAGAATAAAGTCAAATCTTCGGACTGCCGAGAGTTTTTAGAGTTCATTTAGTTTTGACAGTTCAGGTCTCTTTAGCTGAAAATGTTGTATCTTGTAACATAAAAAAACTCCCACAGGGCTCCGTCTCCATATTTACAGAACAACAGAAAAACAGTTTCTTGTTTTTAACTGCACAGTCCTTTTATAAGGGTACAACTGAATTCCATTGTCTGAGATTAATTTCAAGCTAATTTCTTTCCTAAAGTCTGTTTTTAATAAGTCTGTTTAAAGCTCTTTGAGTTCTTCTTTGTATTATTTGAAGTGGTTTCTGTCCACTGATGAAGCATTCTCTTTTAAAGGAAGACTAGCATCAATAATATCTGATCTTTGACAACCTGGGACTCTCAGAAAATGTAAAATAGCCACTATCATTCTGATTAACGATGAAATGGCGACGTCTTTTTGCAGACTTTGGTGAACCGGCGTGAGGAGGCACGGGCGTACAGCAACCTGGGCAGTGCCTACCACTCTCAGCGTGACTTCGACAAGGCCATATCATACCACACACGAGTGCTGGAGTTGGCACAAGAGCTGGGCGACAGAGCAATCGAGATGAGGGCGTATGCTGGTCTGGGACATGCCGCCCGGTGCATGCAGGTTGGTACAAAACAGTTTCAATACATGGTTAACTGTATCATTCAACCACACAGGGGTACTCTGATACTCTACCTGTTCTATGTGCTGTTGATAATGTGACGAATGAACAAGAATCGTGGTTATTATGTGATCCTCAGGACCTGGAGAGAGCTCGTCAGCACCACAAGCACCAGCTAGAAATCGCTCAGGAGCTGCAGGACAGAGCAGCTCAGGGCCGAGCGTCGTCCAACCTGGGTAGGGTTATCTAATCACGTATGAAAGTAACGTGTGTGTGTGTGTGTGAGTGTGCACGTGTTAATCTCTGTGTAAGTATTGTGTATATATGTATATATATATATATATACATATATGTTTTAAATTACGCATTCATAACACACTGTAACTAAATAATGTACGTGAAGTAGGAATATGCGGGTGATGAAAGCAACTTTGGCAGTATTTGATAATACTTATTTCATGTTACTGAACACATCCCTTGGACTTATTTTGTTAGACATATTAATATTTCATTTTACAACATTAGCAATAAGGCCTGAATATCCATATATTCATCTGCACATCTTTACAAAACATGTGGTTCTTGAAGCTGGATTGAAGGTTGATGAGCTGCTGTAGCTTGCGAGCAAACTGCAAACACACTCGCCAGCTGGGAACATGCGTGGTTTACTCCCTCCTGACATTTTGTTTGCAAACCATTCCTCTCTTATATGGAGCAGTCTATACTCCAACAGAGGAGGTTAAATGAAATTGGATGGAGCAACACAGCCAGTAAGTTATACTAAGCTTTTTTCCCGACATGCTGCAGCCATCTTGCTGTTTAACCGCCATCTAGTAACTGCATTGATAAAAAGATGAAATGCATCAGGATTTGTCTGATTCAGCGCGGCAGGTGGAGATTGATCACATTGTACGTTTGCTTCCCAGTCATTAATCAGAGTTACATTCACAGTCACATTGTCAGTAATATTCCTCTCATGTGTCATTTAATCTCATAAAATCACGACATTTAATACCTGACCCCAACTAGCCAACCACAAAGAGGAGGGATGGGACTATAAACAGGAAGGAGGTTGGAGGTATGAGGGGACAAATCAAATAATGATTAGGAGAAGACAAAGGTAGGAGAGCCTAACTATAATCAAGCTGCACCGTCACCCTAGAGGATGTCGAGATGACAACAAGTAGGAGGAGGGTGGTGGATTTCTTCTTTTGATGTATTCTGTAGGAGAAAAGAATATCACAAAAAAAGAAGTTGTGCATCTGCTGTATATAAAAATACAAGATTTAAGAGTCTACAACAACACACTGGCTTTAAATTACTGGTTCATATTCAGTTCAGTACACCATCTGAGCCGACAGTATACTGTGTTGTTTGGAACATTTAATAGAAATGCACTATAAAGACTTAAAATAACCACAAACACAGTCGCTATAAAGAACACCACAAAGTACCTGTGCATACATTTTATTCCTATATATATATAAAAAAAATATATAATAATAACAATATATATATATATATATCTATATATATGTAATATATATATAATATATATATATATATATATATATATATATTTCTTTTTATATATATATATATATATATTATACTTAGGCTGGTATGATCGAGAAACTGATATTAAATTGCATTTTATGTGTTATCAAAAGTTTTAAATTGACCTTGGTGAACTCTGCAGACTGAAACTAAAGGAAGGAAACTACACATGGTTATAGAGTTAATACATTAATAACAGTGATACTTACTATTTGCATTATTATGGGAACCACAATAACCAATTTAATCATACCAGTAAATTGTTATTTATTAGAAATATTACTGTCAAATGTTTTGAAATGTCAGGAAACGTTAACTTTGTTCTCTGACTTCATCGTGTCCTTCTGAAACTAAAGAATATGCCCTTTGCTAACTTAAAAGTAAACACTGGGATGTCTTTTATTGCATTCTGCATGAATTTCATTTTCAAAAAGTGGATGATGTGATGCAATTTTAGATAAAAGGTGAAAACACTCACGATTTCCCCTCAAAAACTAAGTGTTATTATTGGAGCTGATGGAAAAGCTCCAGCGTCACATGCACTTCTGTTGTTAACCATTGAGCCACTGCTGTTGCCACGGTGACTCAAGAGACTGGGCCTGGACCTGATCACCTCATTCTGCATCGATCAGCTGCATCGAGTCCACGGACGAATGTCCTCTTCACCTGGATCATTTAAATGCATCTACTCAAGTACTGCACTGAAGTACAATTGTACTTGCACTTTTCCGTTCTTCTACTCCACTACATTAGTTTGAAAACTTAAGTTAACTCTACAGATTCAGATGAATAAAACACAATTTAAAACAACTAATATATTATATTGTATTATTATTGATTAATCTACCCAACAGTATATTCAAGATTCTTTATTGTCACTACCATAATACACACTCGGCTTACATGGAAGCAAAATGTCGTTATCAGTAATGAGATGCAAGTAATCACAGATAGTAAATAAATAAATTCAAGAAATAGATAGATGTAATAAATAGGATGTTTTTAGGAACCTGGGCAACTGCAATAAAAAAAGTCAGTTCATAAAGTAATTCAGATTAGCTCCACATTAAAGTGATGAACACATTAATGCATCAATCATTTTAATCCAGTAATATAATATACTGTGTATTATTCTGAATGAGCCATTCTGCATAATGAGTACTTTTACTTTTGCTACTTTTAGTATATTGTGATGGTAATACTTTTGTGCTTTTACTTAAGTAAAGTAAAATGAGCAATATTTGAAATGTAGACGCGACACCTTAAAACAGCTCAGTAACCAAAATCCAGGAGCAGCGCCGCAGTGATGGAATGTAACTAAGTACATTACTCAAGTACACATTTGAGATTCTTGTACTTTACTTGAGTATTTCCATTTTATGCTACTTTATACTTCTACTCCACTATATCTCAGAGGCAAATACTGCATGTTTTACTGCTCTACATTTGTCTGACAGCTGTAGTTACTTTGCAGATTTAAAAAAAATAAAACAGGTAAAAACAAAACATGATAAATTTATAAAACCTGATTTGGCAAAGTGTCATGTTTTATAAGTTCATCATATTCCTCGTACATAAAACACATTCAACTACAACAGCATGTAATCAACAGTTATATATTAATTACAAATGAATGCATCTGTAATAATAATCTTATAATAGCATATCTAGTAAAACATTTAATAATAATATTTCTTCGGCATTGTGAGTACTTTTACTTTTGTATCTTTAGATACATTCTGCTGATAATGCATTCTTTTACTTAAGTAATATTTTCAATTGTAGTGGAGTATTTTCACAGTGTGGTAGTACTTTTACTCAAGTAAAACATCTGAATATTGTCCGTAGATCAAGTGTTCCTCCCATCACCTCTTCTGCCTTTCTGAGGCCCTATCCCATGACTGCAGTGCCTCTCTGGCCAATCAACGCTCATGTTTTATTAATCAGGTTCTGGTTTCTGCGGCCACAGTGATATCCGAGCCAGTGAACTTGACTCCACCGCTGACTGGACAACTCGCAGCTCTTTGTGTGTGTGTGTGTGTGTGTGTGTGTGTGTGTGTGTGTGTGTGTGACCGGTAACATGAGCTCTGAACACATCCAGTCTTCAGCATCAAGCACACGTCGTTTCCCTGTTTTGTGCCGTTTCCGCATCCTGCTCAGTATCCCATTATAACAAGAGTCTCGTGTTCAGTCACCAAAAAAGTCCATTTATTTGTCGTCTGAAATAAGATAAAGTCAAAACCACACAGTAGGCGCTCTGGTGTGTGACTAATAGGTGATTGCTGAAGTCGCTGACACTCTCCCGGCAGATGAGTTGCAGTCTGTGGTTCAGATCAATGAGTCAGATCATCATTTATGGATGATACTTTTCTCTCACTCTGAATGCTGACTTGACAACTATTCAGTCTCCTTTCCTCTTTAGTTTCCTCCTCCTCTCCTTTCTTGTTTCCTCCTTTCCTCCTCTCCACCCTTGTTTCATCTTCTCATCTTTTCCTTTTCTCTCATCTCCTCTGTTGTTTCCTCCTGTCCTCTTGTCTCTTCTTTTGTTTATTCTCCTCCCATGTTCCCTCTTCTCCTTTCCTTCCTTGTTTCCTCCTCTCCTCTCTTCTCCTCTTTTCTGTGGCCTCCTCCTCTCCTCTGTTCTTTTCATTTTTGGTTTCAAATCCTCCCTTCTTTCTTGCTCTCCTTTCCTCTTGTATGTCCTCTCTTCTTCTCTCGTTTCCCCTCTTGTTTCCTCCTCCTCTTCTTCTTTCCTACCATGTTTCCTTCTCTCCTCTCCTCTTGTATCCCCCTTGCTTTCTTCTGTCTTTTCCTCTCCTGTTATTCCCTCCTTTCCTTCCTTGTTTCCTCCTCTAAACTCATGTTTTTGTTGTTTGCTCCTCTCCTCTCCTCTCCTATGTTTTCCTCCCCTCTTTTCCTCCCTTGTCTCCTCGCCTGTCTTCTCCTCCCCTCTCCTCCTCTTCTTGTGACTTGGACAACACCTTTCACATTACACATAGTCATTTGTCCCACTGTTAGTATGATTCATTTTTTTAATTAGTGCAGCTTTAAAGGAAAGAAAGGCAGCAGAATTCGATTGTACACTTAAAGGCAAAAAGATGCGTGTGGCTCAGGTTGGCCACGCCCAATTTACTTCCTTGATGGCAGAGCCTTTCACAGATCACAGCCTCCTCCTCTAATCTGTCTGTGCTGTCTCAGCCGAATAGCCCGCCATCAGATCTCAACTCATTTTCCACACCTCTAATCCTCACAGCTCTGCTTTCTACAAACTCTGCCCCCCTCCGCATCGGGGAATCCCACCGTCCTGCAGAACATATCTACAGATAGCTGGCCCCCTTACGCCTCAGAGAAGCTGATGCTCCCGCGTGCTCGTGTGTTAGCAGAGTTTAAGAGGAGGAGTGTAACTGTAACCAGCTATTCCAGCCAACTCTGCAGGCTTCTCTGTAATCCTCTTAGCGCGAGACCCCGAAGAACGAGGTCTCCCTTTCCTTATCAGCAGCCTCCTCCTCCTCTTCTTCACGTTACCCTGCTTCCTACATATTCCACATAGGGCTTATGTGAGTGCAAAATCATTGTGTCTTAGTGTGTTATCATTGCACTTTCTCTAAACGTACAGTTTTATATGTTATGCTTCTTGCTATTGACTCACACTGTCTGACTTCAGAATCAAGACGTATGTGTATGCACAAAAACGTGGGAATGTGTGCATCTCATGCATACTTCAAGTCATTCGCACATACAGTCTTCTGCAGTGTAATTTGATAAAATAAAAAAATAAGAGAAACAGAATCAAATATGC
>CALSCE010010647.1:5252414-5292176 GCA_943593645.1 Bovichtus variegatus
TCTCTCTCTCTCTCTCTCTCTCCACACAATCTGACATGAAAAACCACATGTAACCTGTTCCATCTGGTGTCTCTGCACCCCCGTATCCCTGTTTCCCCTCTTGCTACCCCCTCTCATCTGTCCTCCTGTGTCTTTACTGCAGATTTCAGCATTTAGTTTGAACAAATAACCATTTTAATTACATTTTAATTTATAATACTGTGTCTAACTAGCTCTACACAGTAATACAAAAACATTGCAGGTTCCTTAGTTTTTGCAGGGGTATGTAGCTTTAGCCTCTTTTAGCGTAATATCATAAATAAGTGTGATAGTGTATGGAGAAGGAAAGGACACCTGTGACTAAAGGCCACCAGCAGCGGCAACACTACAGTAGCAACAGAATATAAAAAGAAGTCAAATGGAGACCAGGGTACAATATTTGTACGTTACATTACTTTGCGTGCAGTTTCCCCCTCAGGACTTGTAACCTGTAAATTCAAAGGAAGAAATCTGACCAGAAAGGTGAACACTGTATTCATTTGAAAGGTTGAAAGGTTAATCTAGTTATGTTTTGCTCTGATTTAGACCTTAATTAGACTGAGATAGCCCAGTTATAGTGTTTACATCTCTATTTGGTTATAATCAAGTTATTAGCGTGCATGTAAACACAATAACTGTAAGAGGGAAGATGAAAGTTGCAGTTAACCCCAGAAACCCACACAGGCTTAAAATATGGTAATTTGTGCAGCAACAATGGCAGCTCAGTTGCCTTTTGAAACTCCCTTGTGTTCAACTTTCTCAACTTTTCTACTGTCTGTCTCTCTTTTGTTTCCTCAGCTTCTTCCTTAACTTGTATTCTTTCTTCTAAAATGTGTGTACGTTAGCTCTGTGAACTGGGCTGTTTATAGTGGGGAAGACGCATCATCACACAGAAAAGTTGGGAAGTATTCCAGTTCCTAATCCCTGGACGGATAGACGGCTCCTCTGGATCTCTGCATATTGAAGATCCATTGCAGCAGATGCACTGTAGCATTTTAATTATTTACCGCTCTGCACTCATATTTTTTATGTACAGTGCATGCTTTTATTTGCTTGTTGGGTATTCATATCTTGTGCATCATTTTGGGAATTAACCATGTTCATGACTTCCCTTCCATGCAGCGCAGCAAGCTTCACTACTAATCACATGAATGTTGGATGAGCTCATCAGCAGTGCTGCAGACTTTAGAGACTTAAATCACACAAATGAGGACTTCAGATTGATTGACCATGAAAGACTCAATAATACTGAGATCTAACCTGGAAGAATCCCCATTATAAGGCTTTCAAAGCTGCTCTGCTGACCGAGTTTAGACTTAACTTGTAGTCTGTAGGACTCTCCTCAAATGCCTTAAGACTCCACATATAGTTGCCCAAGTCTAAAACTGCTCTGCTGTTGGACTTCAGACCTCAATGTACTTGTCTTAAATGACTCGAATCTTGATTCAAACTTGTGTCAAGTTACTCGAGACTTGACCCATAATACTTTAAAACTCCTCTGCAGACAGATTCGAGACTTGACCTGAACTTATCGCACTTTTCAAATGACTTTACACTTGATAACTTGGACTTTGTCAAAGTTTTTCTCAAATGACTCTGCTAATCACTCACCCCAGATCTCTTTATGACCGCTCATACCTCCAAAAATGATCATATATTAACATGTTTTAATGTTGCTTAACAACATCTTAATTTATTTTTTGCTGCTCTCAAAAAACAAGGTTCATCTTCCCTGTTTTTGCTTCCATCGCAGGCATCATCCACCAGATGAAGGGAGAGTATGAGACGGCACTGAAGCTCCACAAAGCCCACCTGTCCTTTGCCCAGGAGCTGAGTGATTACGCTGCCCAGGGGAGGGCTTACGGAAACATGGGCAACGCCTATCACGCGCTCGGCATCTACGACCAAGCTGTTCGGTACCACCGACAAGAACTGCAGATATCACTGGAGGTGAATCCCTTGTGCTCTTCACCAGCAACATGTAGACGCTCATGTGTAAAACAGAACAGTGAAATGTCTTTTTGTTTCAGGTGAACGATCGCCCGTCCCAGGCCTCCACCCATGGCAACCTGGCTGTGGCCTACCAGGCGCTGGGTGCTCACGACCGAGCTCTGCAGCACTACCTTCACCATCTCACCATCGCACGTGAACTCCAGGACACTCAAAGCGAAGCAAGAGCACTAGGCGAGATAGACAAGAAGGAGATGCATTACAGACAGAAGAGTGGGAATTTTTTTTAATTGAAAAATGTTCTAAAGTTCTAATCTTTTATTTTGCAGCAAACTTGGGCAACTTCCATAGTTGCAGAGGGGAATACGCTCAGGCCTTGCCATACTACCAGCAGTACCTGGCTCTGGCTCCAGGCCTGCAGGACCTGGAGGGAGAAGGCAAGGTTTGCCACAACCTCGGCTATGCTCACTACTGCCTCGGACAATACAGAGACTCTGTCAGGTCAGAAACTTAATGAATCTCATAAAACTTTATATGATGGGAATATGGTTTTTTCAATGAGCAATTATTTGTCTTGCTTGTTAAAAAACATTTTTAAATTCACTGACTTTTAAATTCTAGTGGAGATTCCAAAGTTCAAAAAGATAGCTAAAATATTTCCATTTAATTACATGGTGCAGCCATAAAACAAAAAAATGTGTCTTACTTTACATCGTATTGTTTCAATGAGAAAAAAAAAAAGAAAAACTATATGTCAACGCATGCCTTTACTTCACTGTATATACAAAAATGTATGTGCATATACATTCACTTTCTGGTGTGTAGCATGTTCTGTTTATGAAATATCTACTTCATGCTTTTATGTCACATTTGGAATAACGTGTATGTTGTGTGTTTTCATCCATTTCTTAGGTATTATGAGCAGGACCTGGCCTTGGCTAAGGACCTCCAAGACAAATTAGCCCAGGCAAAAGCCTACTGTAACCTCGGTCTGGCCCATAAAGCACTGGGGGAGTACAAGAAAGCAGAGGAGTGTCAGAGATACCTGCTCTCGCTTGCACAAGCCTTGGATAACACACAGGTCACCCACTACTGCTGTGTTCACTAACTGTAAAAAACGTATCTTATACACAGGAAGTGGTTGTTAATCATGTGGTTGTATTTGTCAGCAGGCGGTTTTCAGGGCCTTTGGGAACCTGGGGGATGTGTGTGTGTGTCGGGGTGATCTTCCAGGAGCTGTGCGGTTCTACCAGCAGCAGCTGAGTCTGGCTCAGAAGGTCAACGATCAGAAGATGGAGGCTGACGCCTACTCAGCTCTCGGATCAGTTCACAGGTAATAGAGTCGACAGCGATTTTAAACTGTGTGCTTTTTCTTCCTTTCTTACCTCTTTCTTTTTCTTCTTTAGGCTTCTCCGCCAGCTGGATACAGCCTTGTCCTTCCATAGCCAGGAACTGACCGTCCGAAAGGATCTGCGTGATCAGCAGGGGGAGTGCCGCGCCCTTGGCCACCTAGCAGCAGTGCACATGGCCCTGGGAGACTATGCTACAACCTTCCAGTGTTATGAGGCCCAGCTGGGCCTGGCACAAGGACTCAGGGATGCCCGTCTCGAGGCCCAGGTCCATGGGAACATGGGTATCACCAAAATGAACATGGGGGTGTTTGAGGAAGCTATTGGCTATTTTGAGCAGCAGCTGGCCATGCTGCAGCAACTGAGTGGAACTGAGAGCATGCTGGACAGAGGCAGGGCCTATGGGAACCTGGCAGACTGCTATGACGCCCTGGGGGACTATGAGGAGGCTATTCAGTACTACGAGAAGTACCTGACGGTGGCTCAGAGTCTCAACCATGTCCAGGACCAGGAGAAAGCCTACAGAGGACTCGGCAATGCACACAGGTAGGCAAAAACTAAGGAAATATACTTATTTGTTTTCTTGCCAAGAATTAAATGAGAAGATCAAAACTACTCATCTCTGTATGCAAGTATGAAGCTGAAGCCAACAGCTGGTTAAATTGTCGTATAAAGAGAACTGGATACGGGCTTTGAACCCTGTAATTAACTCTGGGTCCGTCACATGATGCAATTGGGCCCAAAAAGACTTTTCCGCATTGACTTACATTGTAAAAAAGGGGTCTGCAACTGAATACACCCACGCTCACTCTTCCCTTTCCAAGCGTGTCAGAGAATTACGGTTGGTTTGTCTGTTCTAGGCTACTGTAGAAACATGGCGGTGCAACATGGCGGACTCTGTGAAGAGGACCCGCTCCCTATGTAGATCTGAAGGGCTCAATTTAAGCTAACAAAAACACACCGATTCTTAGTTTCAGGTGATTATACACAAATTAAAACATAGTTAGGAATATTATATTCCGTTTCTGCTAATAGATCCCCCCAAAACCTACAAACCTACCAACTTATACCCTGAAGTCGAACTTTTTTGGCTTCATGCACCACTGATCATGAAGTAGTGCTGCACAAAATCCCCAATAAAAGCACATTTTATGTCATGTCTACACTTCAGTTTTTGTATGAATGAAACGAATGAGATGTAACATTGCTCCCCTTTCTGTAGCTTTATATTTACCATACAGACGTAAAAGTGGTGTCAATCCTCTCCTCTAACTCTCGGCAAAAAAGCAAAGAAGTGTATTTCCCAAGATGTCGAACTAATTCAATTAGTATTTTTAATTATCCTCTGTATGATGACTGTACCAACTCTGTCTGGTAGTGCAGTAAGCTGTAGCACATGATTTGCATATGTTACAGCTTTTAAAAATGAATACTGAACATGGAAACTGGATTACATACTTCATTACAGGCTAGAAGACAGCAAATTTGTAACATCCATTTCTAACATTTAGTGTATCAAAAGTGTGTCCTTGCTGTAACTGCAGCTTGCTGCAACTCGCTTTCAGTGCTCTAGACCAAAGGTCTTCAACAGGGCGTCAAAAGGTTGATTAGACAATTTTCTAAAAAAACTAAAACATTCAAAAAACCTTTGATTTTCAAAAATATTACCCTAATTTTAAAAATATCTTTCGATTTTCGAAAAAATTACCTTAATTTTGAAAAAAATCCTGCAATTTTGAAAAATTACCTAAATTATCAAAACCTTTGTTTACATTTGTGTTCATATTAATGTTATGTACTATATATACTTATATTATGCTTTCCTATCAGTTTGGATGCCTGGACAACATTCATGCAATAATCTCAAATTGACTTTTATTGCCTGAAGCATAAACATTTTGAATTAGAAAATAATCATTATACAATAACAGTAACAAGAAGCAGTGGTGATAGGAGTAGTTCCCTCGCTTCTTTTCAGAGACTATATATTCCCACATTTCTCACATGAAACCATACAAGTAATATTCACTGAAGAACAAGGCTTTATAATGGTTTTTCTTTATCCATCTGCTTTAGTCTGTTTCTGCTCTCTGGAGTGTGAATGAGATGGAAATGAGGAGAATCATTGTTTTATCTCAATGAACACAGCCCTGGTAGATGTTTCTTCTTTTACTCTTTTTGTCTTGGAGGATATAGTACTGAAATGTTTTTTTACAGCTCAAAATCGAAATGATTGCCCTATTTGCTTTATTGTTTGCTTTCTTAAATTGGCCATTACGGTCTCTCTTGTATGTATTTCTTAAAAGTACAAGGTACGTTGCTTTTAGGATTTGCAAGAACAAACAAAACGCAAAGAAATAGATGATCACGTTGTTTGTTTTCCCTCTTCAGGTCTATGGGTAGTCTCCAGCAAGCATTAGTGTGCTTTGAGAAGAGACTGGTGGTAGCCCATGAGCTGGGTGGGGAAGGAGGGGGCAAGGCTCAGGCTTACGGGGAGCTGGGCACCTTACACAGCCAGCTGGGCAACTATGAGCAGTCCCTCTCTTGCCTGGAACACCATCTTAACATTGCACGCACAGCAGGGGTAAGGATTTACCTGCTAAAGGTTCTTGTTTCAACTAATTTCTCTTTTCTTGCCCTTCTGAATATGACAAATTATCTGTAGTAAATACTGCTTTAACTGTCAGGATAAATCCCTGGAAGCAGAGGCAAGCGATGCACTTGGAGGCGTTTATCAGCTGATGGCAGACAACGAGACAGCGCTACAGGTTTGTGCAGATTCTTAATACCTCATGATTTCCAAGCCGTCATTTAATGGAAAAGTTTCACATTTTCTGAAAAAAGGCTGATTAGCTTTCTTGCCCAGATGTGAGAAAATCAGTACCACTGTCATGTCTGTACAGTAAATAGAAAGCTACAGCCAGCAGCTGATTATCTTAGCTTAGCATAAAGACTGTCCAACCTGCAGAGACTTGAGGAACTCGCTGCGCTCGGCCAAGAAATAGTCCAGCATCATAACCTCCCATAAAACCACAACTTGTTATTTTTACACTTCGGTTTCTGTTTGGATTAAACAAAGAAAATGTTACATGTTAATTAGTGAGTTTAAGAGGCTGGTAGGTAGATTTTGTTACCGATTGACAGAACCAGGCTAGCTGTTTCCCCCTGTTTCCAGTCTTTATGCTAAGCTAAGCTAACTGGGTGCTTGCTTTAGCTTCATAGTTACCATAGAGATAGGAGAGTGGTATCAATCTTCTCATCTAACTGAGCAGGAACGCTAATAAGAATATTTCCCATAATGACAAATTAGCCCTTTAAGTAATCGAGCGCTCCTGCTACAGTGGCACCAGAGGGCTCTGGATATTGCAGAGCAGACGGGTTGTGTGAGGAGCCAGGGTCGATCCTACGGAAACCTGGGACTGACCTACGAAGCTCTAGGAAAGTACGAGCGGGCTGTGGTCTTCCAGGAGCAGCATCTGAGTGTGGCGGCACAGACCAACGATCTGATAGCTAAAACTCTCGCCTACGGGAGCCTGGGAAGGACACACCATGCACTGCAAAACTATGCACAGGCTGTGATGTACCTGCAGGAAGGTAAGAAACTAGCTACTGAGGTACTGACTGACTTTGGCTCAATAAGCAACAGTTCGGGGAAAAAACATCCTTAGGTTTTTTATTATAACACTCAAAATCTCGGCTAATCTGTTTCATCAGTACCACCTCAAACCAGTGACGAGCACAGATAAAAACATACATTCAGAAAACCATCAAGTGAAATAACCAAAACTATTCTCACTTTGGCAGAAAAGTGTGTGTTCATGTCGGACGCCATTGTTCTTTGTAATAAGCTGATTGAGAGTATTGGTTTTCAGGGTCTTTAAATGTGTTGAATTTGAAAGTGAACTACTTTGATGACCCCGGTGGTCGTATCAAATAATATGCTGTGAAGAAGCCCAAGTGACCATCAGAAAAATTGAAAGATACTATAATCACATTAACAATATAATGCCTTTAAACTGATAACAAAATAATTCAGATAATCTGCCATCTTGTTACGTTGACATCATTGAATAATTTGATTGACTAACAATGCCCAATAGAATTAATTTATCAATTATTATCTACTTTTCTGTTGATCGAATAATTGATTAATCGACTAATCGCTTCAGCTCTAATCCCTTAATATCCAATAACATATCACAAATACACACAGCAGCTGTTCCTCAGGGCCAAGAGATGGCTAAGGGGGTGAAGAGGGAGGCTACATCCTGCAATGGCTTTTTTAGCATGTGTCATGAATAACTTGAAGTACATATGATATGTTCACCAGCGGCTGATGACCCCATAAATGTGTATAATTGATAGACACTGTTATGTGACGAGAATGTCCTGAATGCGCCATTAAACAACAGGACGTTATGTAACGGCCTGTTGGATACAGAGGACTTTACTCCCACCTGAATCTTACCTGATGCAGCATGTGTCTGATAGGATCTTTTGATTCCAGCATTTCCTATTTCTATGTTCAAAAGCAGTCTGTATTGCTGACACGAATCAACAAACTCTCCACTTGATAAAAAGCGAGCGAAAAAGTTAGTTGCAGTTTTACCTTCCCCTGCAGTCACGCAGACTCTGAGCACAGACTTTGATCTACATGTGTGTATCTTAGTTAAAGTCAGAGCTGTTGTGAGTCGTGTTTCTGAGACCATCCAGAAGCATGAAAGGTATTCATGAGTCTGACACAGGCCAATAGAAGGTCAGGGCTCACACTGCAGGGTGGTGTCCGTCGGGCAGCTTGTAACTTCTCCTCACACTCGACTACTCTGTGAAACAGGTACACACACGTCTCTCATGTCTCTTTGCTTCATTCTTGAAAATAATTGTAATGGAATCTCTTTTCTATACTTAAACATGCACACATACAAACGAAGGCTGAGACTAAACTAACAAAAAAAACATAACGGATGTTTGGGTTAATTCATGAACTCCTTCAGGCTTCATTGGGCTTGTAAGACACGGTCACGGCTTGTCACTAAACTCACAGATCCTGCGGATTTTAATTGATCATTAACTCAACAAGCAGCTAGGAACTTGGCTCAGAGTTGAGGTAAGGACAGAGCCGGAGAAATATTCGTATGCATGCTTCCAATTAACCTCCCCAACCGATGGAAAGAAACAGATACTGAACATCACAGGGCTCGACAGACAGAGAGAAACAGGCAGAGACGCGTAAATCAAAACTTGATGTTTGATGAGATTCTGCTCAATCTGAGAGCCTAATGAGAACTAATTACAACCCACCAAGACTGCCTGCATCTGCACAGCAGGGGAGATGAAACATATCTGAGACAAACTAAAGAGCAGAGAGAATACAAGATCTTTGAAAGCGAGTCGGCGGGATGAAAAGACAAAGAGGAAGACAAAAGAATCAATGAGAGAGAAAGAATTCAAAATGTGAGCGCCCTGGGCTCAGCACGAGTTCTCTTCATGCAGCAACAGTTGTCATAACTATCAAAGTGAGGATTTTCGGATCAGCCTGCAGGAACTTCCGTCTGATATCCTCTCCGTCTCCTCCTCAGGTCTGCGCCTGGCAGAGCAGTTAGGTCGGAGAGAAGATGAAGCGAAGATACGCCATCGCCTCGGCCTGTCTCTGTGGGCCGGCGGAAATCTGGAGGAGGCACAACACCAGGTGTGTGTGCGTGTGTGTGTGTGTGTGTGTGCGTGCGTGCGTGCGTGTGTGCGTGTGTGGTGTGTGTGTGTGTGTGCGTGTGTGTGTGGTGTGTGTGTGTGTGTGTGTGTGCGTGCGTGTGTGGTGTGTGTGTGTGTGTGTGTACATGATGACCTCCTGTAAATCCCAGCAGAGCTTCACACAACTCTAACTTGAGCAGGTCTAATTAGCAACATACCTGAAAACACCTGTTAGGGTGTGTTGGGCCACATATATAAGACGTACTGCACATGCTAAAATATACGTAATATTGCAAGAAAAAATTATGCAGTGTAAGCAACTAAAAATTTTAATTTGTGCACTCTTGCAAAAAAGGTTGACTGACTGTAGCATTTAAATGCTGCTAACATGTTAATTGATCAATATTTATCATGCAATAATATAATATACACAGAGCAGTATAATAATGTAATACTCAATGTCATTTTTGATACTTAAATGACATTATGCTAATACTTGTACTGTATGTAAGATAGGAGCATTAGTACACTTTATGTACTTTTATGTGAAGGATGCGAGTACTTCCTCCACCACTGGAGCATGCTTACGACCCTTATGACGGGCGGCAGTAGCTCAGTCCGTAGGGACTCGCCTCGGGAGCCGGAGGGTCGGCGGTTTAAGTCCCTGAACAGACTAAGTGTGGATTGGTACGCCTCCTGGGCACTGCCGAGGTGCCCTTGAGCAAGGCCCCCCACACTGCTCCCCAGGTTCTGTTTAGTAGCTGCCCACTGCTCATAATACTAGGATGGATTTGACTGTGTGCGCTGTGCTGTGTACATGTGTGACAATAAAAAGTTGTTTCGAATCAAATCCTCCATTTCCATCCAGTTATCCTACAATACTTTCAATGCAGACACGATGACCAATCAGTTGTACTGACACGTATGTGTTTGGCTATTGTTTCCAATGTTTGATGTTTATGTGTTACCTTCCATGCCTAAACTCAGTTCCCAGTTTGATAGAGAGAAGAGAAGCTGAACATCCTTAATCTTCAGATTGTTGTGTATTTGTAGTGCCCCCCAGTGGTTAGTATATAACAACACGCTCTCTCATGTTTGAAATATTGTAACTGGCAATTGAAATCAGCTCCTTCTGCTTTAAAGAAATGTGTTTCATACAGACATGTGGCTTTTATTTGTGTATATCTAGCTCTGTATTCTACAGTGTTATATGCATGAGTATCAGTGTGATGTGTGTTTGTTTTCTGTGTGCTTCAGTTGTACCGAGCGTCTGTGTTATTTGAGACAATTCGTCATGAGACGCAGCACAGCACGGATTACAAGCTCTCCCTGTTTGATCTGCAAACCAGCTCGTACCAGGCTCTCCAGAGAGTCCTCGTCAGCCTAGGTGAACTAACTGTCCTCTCCTCTTGTGCTGATATTTTTGTTAGTGCGAATCACTGAGCCACAGTTTATCTGTAAGGTGTTCTCACCTTTCCTCTCTCATTTTCACACTCTCTGTGTGCCTGTTAGCGATGCACAAATGATCACATTGATGTGTGAGTGTTAATTTAGACCTTCTGTTCTCCCAAGCCTCCCTCCCGATTCCTACTTATTCATCTTCTGTGTTTCCTCTCAGGCCGGCACGATGAGGCGCTGGCCATAGCAGAGCGAGGGCGAACACGAGCCTTTGCCGATCTCCTGGTTGAACGCCAGCAAGGGAGTCAGCAAGCAGCGAGCACTGACCCTTACATCCCAGTTACGGTGGAGCACATCCTGGAGACGGTCAATGGTCAGAGGGCCATGGTCCTCTACTTTTCTCTGGCTGGAGGCTTCCTGTACAGCTGGTTGATATCTCCAGGGACAGGTACACACACACACACACACACACACACACACGCACACACACAGACTTTAAAAAATGCTCTATTCACCTTGCAAAGGAGGTTGAGAAAACGAAAGTGTAATAATTCATGTTTCATGACTTCTGGCTTTTTTTTTTGGACATGATTTCAGATTTCTCCTGCCATCGTGTTTTACATTAGAAAACAATAGATTGTAAAAAAAATTAAAAAAAAGAAGTCCATTAAGAAAGTCTGCTGAAGTTTAAAAAAAAACTGGAAGCCATTATTTTTATTATTCGGTTTTCCAACCCTTGTTGGCAGCAAGAAATCCCCTGACACAAACACACTCACAGAATAATAACAACCTGCATACGGAATCACACCAGGCCCAGTTTATTTTTTTCACGCTGAAAGTATCGAGAACCTTGTCGGCCACCAAACATTATGGTTTCAGTAACAGTCCTCTGTCTTTTCTTGCTTTCTTTAACTTGTCTTCTCTTTTCAGAGTCCTCTGTCATCAACTTTGTCCTCGAGAATCGTTTCAAAGCTTTCACACGAGCATTAAAGTATCTAAAGTCTGATTCCAGTCGTCACCTATATCAGTCCTGCGACCTGATGTATCTGTAGCATGTAGCTTCCTTCAGTGAGCCTCCATCCTCTCTTTACCGTGATCCGAAGTTCCAGCCTTGTTGATTTCACTCGGCTGCTTTTTTTTTCTGCTTTATCCGACCGAAAAATATTAATAATTTCTGGATCCATCCATTATTAATGCTTTAGAGCTAAAAGCAACACTTGAATGAGACTGAGTTGTGATCCCATTTACCCCCGTCATTCACAACGGGAATGCTTCATTCTGATTAGCTGTTTCACAATTTAAGAAGCAGTTGGTTGGGCAAATCAAACATGTTTACTCAAAGTTGTTAATGTGGTTAATGGAATAACAAGTGAGTCTGTCTCACAAAGAGGATGCTAATAATGTAGCACTTGCATGTAGACGATGCATACAAGGCATGCACTGCACAAAATAACACTTTGATTTGACTGTCTAATATGCAGCAGTAAATCTATGTGAGCTTTTTTTGGGGGGGGGTTGTAAAGGGCTCACAAAGGCCTAAAAAAAACCTCTGAAGCACTTTACCAATTTCACTGTGGGAATCTATCTCTGAATGCTTAAGTCTGTAAGAGTGTACTCTGGAACTGGGCCAAAATCTAATGGGTTGATTTCTGTGACATTTACTGAACTCACTCATTCTCCTCAGTGGATGAACCCTTTTAATTTGGACTCTCCGTTTTCTTTTCCTCTTGCGCCACCATCAGGCTGAAATGTCAACCATTTTGTGCACATAGCTCATAATCCAACTGTCATGACATTTGAGGACATGCACCGAAGGGAATAAACCTTTGGATTTTAATCACTTTTTGACCTTAATGGCCAAATGGCCTTTTCCTCTCAGGCCACCCTCAAGGGAACTTCATATTTGTAACCCGATCACTTTTGTATTTTGGGGTTGCAGCTTCTAAAATCCACTTGCTCCAGGGGCTTTAGATTTTTAGCCTTGTCAATAATTAAGATATACTGTATCCCAAAATCTGACCTGCATACTGAGTTTGGAGCTATTTTGTATGCAGACTGTTTTACAGCGCTGCACGACCATCTTTAAAGTGGGTCCTTTGTCACAGTTTTTTTTTTATATTTTTAGTAACAAACCGCACACCTAGCCTCACAGAGCCTTGTGCCCGGCATACATTGTATCCTTCATGCACACACATGCTCACAAACGAACACACATACATTACTGTACACACAGGTACTGCATGCACTAATTTACTCATGTTCTTCCTGAAATGCTACAACAGGTATCGTGAAGTTTAACGAGGTGTATCTCGGAGAGTCCGGGGTGGAGGAGTTCCAGGATGGTGGTGGTGGAAGCCCGCAGGGTGGAGGGGGAGGAGCAGGTGGAGGTCCTCTGTCTCTGGAGCAGTACATCTGCAACGCTCGAGAGGCTCTAGGAGTGGACAGCCATTACAGCAGGTTTGACTTTTTCTTGACTGATACAGTCCACTTTGTGAGATGATTTGATTTGATTCTCTCATTAACAACACAACACACTTTTGCAGTGATCATTTTGCATTCCTATCAGCCCAGCTGTACTTTGTGTTTAGTGTTTATTAGCAGTGATGGAACTTCATTTGTTGATTGAATTTGTAATTGACAAATTTGCCGATTGACAAATTAATTGGTAGTAATTAATTGTATTAATTGTTTCTGTTTTTCTTTTTTTTTTGTTTCCTTTTTGCAATTGATTTAATTACATATTTATTTTTACATTATGATTTAATGTTTACTTGTGTGGACCCCAGGAAAAGTAGTTGCTACCCTAGCAGTGACTAATAGGGACCCAAATAAATAAATAAAAATAGTCATAGTAATTTTTTATGTAAAAACATTTCATGGTTCCAGCTCCACAACTGGGAAGATTTGCTGCTGTTCCTTTTAATAATCTCAATACTTTTAATGTATTTGTAATAATGTTGAGTTTTGGATTCTTGGTTGGACAAAACGAACATTGTGAAGGCGTCACTTTGAGCTCTGGGTAATTGTGACGACATTTCTCACTATTTTCACAATTTTTACAAACCAAACAATTAATCGATTAATGGAGAAAATAATTAGCAGATTAATCCATAATGAAAATAATTATTAGTTAACAGTTTAAAATGAGCTCCACCTTAACCAACTAGAAAACTACAAAATCCATTATTTAATACAGGTGTACAAATAATCTAACAATATATAGTAGTATAACAGTCACAGCGGAGATTCTTCTACTTTTAATACTTTAAGTACACTTTACTTAAAATACTTTTACCTAAGTAATACTTTGAATGCAGACATTTACTTGTCACAGAGTATTATTACAGTGTGGTATAAGTACTTTAACTAAAGTAAAGGTTCTGAAAACTTCCTCCAACACTGCTAATAAGCTAATGTTAGCATGTTCACACACGATACTAAGTTGGTGAACATGGTAAACATTATACCTGTACAGCCTCACAGAGCAGCTAGCGTGGCTGTGGACTCTGTTACTGTACGTCGTCACTCATTAAAACACAAAGGGAGGAGAGTGAGCAAAATAAGATAGAGGAGCCCCATGCCGCATGTCATCTGTCTTACTTTCCCCCTGCTCTCTGCTGCCATATTTCCTTACACTCAATTATCCCGCCCGCAACTTCAGGCCTTGGTTGGCACTACTGGACGACTTTGTAAATCACTACCATGTGTCGTGTCAGCAAATGTTCCCCCACACAAATTGCGTCTCAACTTTCTGTGGAAACCACTGCAGTGGGGTTACCGTAGCCAGCAGCGATTCGTTGTGTCTTTCGTGTGTGTGTGTGTGTGTGTGTGTGTGTGTGTGTGTGTGCGTGTCTGTGTGTTAAAGCTGTGGCAAGCCTCCCTCCAGTGGAGTTGTACTACCCTCTAGCATGTAGAAACTGCTATTTTAACACAAATCAAATCTCCCTGAGCTGGTAAAAGTGCAGCCAGAGGATTCCATGAAAAGTAATGGCGATTGCTAATGGAGAGGTTCTGAGAGCCATCTGTGCAGGACACAAAGCCTGACTCTCTTCATTCTGTTTAAGATGCGTTACTGCCAGCATGTTAAACATTACATGTTCATTTGCTTTCTGCGTCCTGTTTTAACCTCAACATTTAAATGTTTCATGATGTTTAAAGTGAGTTTATGTAACTTTTGAAAGAAGAAAAATCTTATTCTTCTTTTTACAAATAAACAGTTGATTCATAAGCAATCAAATGGTCCCTTGCCAATAGCTTTTTACATATTTACTTTACTGGTCTAAGCTGCTGTAGTACTCTCAGGGTTTTGATGCTACAGCCTTACTTGGTCTGGTATGACCACTAGTTTATGATGACTAAATGGTAGCAAACTTTAAATAGATACTGCTGTGTAAGCGACATTTCTGAGTGTGTTCACTGACTTTGTGACTCTCCTTGTGCTCCTGTTACACTACATTTCAGCATTTGTCATTATCCTGTAACTGTTCAGCAACAGTTACACTTTAATGTTCAATAATGTCTAATAAAAAGTAATACAAGTAGCGTGACTCATCTACACTAAGTTAATAAAAGACAATACATTCTATTAATGAAGAAGACACACTTTTTTTTGTGGCTTAAAGTTCGTAATCAAATGCACCTTCATCCCTGCTTTGAATGACGTGTTAGCGGTGATATTGCAGTAATAATGCAGTCAGCCTGTGTTACCGTCTACTTCACAGAGTTTGCTCCAGCAGTGAGACGGAGAGTGAAGCCGGAGATCTGTTAGAGCAACAGTTTGAGGAGCTGAACAACAAACTGACATCAGCCACCGACCCCACAGGCTACCTGCGCATGGTGTCCCGAAATAACCTCTTTAACAGGTTGGGCTTGGGTTTGATTGATCTGTAGCCATTCTAGTTAATTATTCGATGGATTGGCATGGAATTTAGTACAGACATTCATGTTCCCCAGATAATGAATCCTACTGACTTTGGTGAACCTCTGACTTTTCCCCCAGGGCCATCATCAGGTCAAACATATTGTCCAATACTTTGATTTATGACCAAATACCCGCAAAACGAATGACATCACCATCGTCCTTGGCTGTACTTTTGTCTTCAGTGCTAATTAGCCAATGTTAGCGTGCTAAGATGGTGAACATTATACCGGCTAAACATCAGCATGTTAGCGTTTAGCTCAAAGCACCACTAGCTGCTAGCATGGCTGAAGACTTAGTCTTGTTATATTATTTTCTGTCAAACTGCTTAAATGTGTGTATTTCTGTTGTGTGTGTTTAACAGAAGCTGTCAGAGCATGACGAGTCTATACAGCGCCACAGTATCTCCAGTGAAGGACAGTTTGAGCTCTCCTCCTTACCGGCCGAGTAACATCAGCAAACCTCCTCTACGGGCCCTTTATGACTTACTCATAGCCCCAATGGAAGGGGTGTGTATGTCTATTTCAATAGACGGCATATTTGCAATACCTTTTTTCTGCTGCTTTTTTTTTTTTTAACTGAATCGTTCTGTCTTCGTTTGTCTCCAGGGCCTGATGCACAGTAGTGGACCCGTGGGCCGACACAGGCAGCTCGTGTTAGTGCTGGAGGGAGAATTGTACTTGATCCCATTTGCCTTGCTCAAAGGCAGTTCTTCTAATGAGTACCTTTATGAGAGGTTCAGTCTCATTTCTGTACCTTCTTTAGGCAGCCTGGGAGCCACCATCAAGGTAGGCAAAGCATATTTCGAAAAAAAAAAATGTTTCTTTATGTGGCGATTAACAACTTTTCCCCCCTGGTGTTTCCAAGTGGTATTATTGTAGGTGCCGCTCTCGCAAAGACAATCTTCCCGTTTTCCTCAGAGCTCACTACTAGCAAAACATTTTCAGCATTTACTTTATAATGATACGTTTTATTACTATGTGTGAACTCTACTTATAATATTCAGTTTTTGTGTTTAAGTTGGTGTAACAGTGATATGATAAGTATTTTCTTTTTTATGTTTTTGACTCCTTAAACTGTGGAAAATCTCCATAAAAATGTAAACTCATATCTGACAACCTGTGTTCAACCCACAGCCTCATCCTCGTCGCGGGGGTCCCTTACTTTGCTCAGATGCAGGTTCAGTGGCTGCTGTGATTGGGGCTCCTCGCTTGCCCTCCTCTGTGATGGGCCGCTGGTTGTGGGGCCCCTTACCTTCAGCCCAAGATGAAGCTCTTTGGCTGGGCGAACAGATGGGATGTCATCCCCTAACTGGAGCCAATGCCACAAAGGAACGTGTGCTCGCAGCTCTGAGTCAGGCAGAGTGCGTTCACTTTGCGACTCATATATCCTGGAAGCTCGCCGCTTTGGTTCTCACCCCCAGCCAAGAGCATGCTGGGGGAGAGGGGGCAGGCGGGCGTCCCAGGGAGAAGTCACCGTGTGGAGGCTCAGCGTCGGGCGAGACTGCCGGTCATGATGGAAAGATCAAGGGTTTGTTTGCCAAGAGTCACAGCAGTCCAGAGAGACTCATGGGAGCAGATGAAACAAGCGAGGACGGGGAAAGTATGTGTGAAGTGGAGAGTGTGTGTGACAGTCCACCACTTCATGACTTCCTCCTCACTGCGGCTGATATACTGGATCTGTGCTTGACTGTCAAACTTGTGGTTCTGAGGTATAACTTTTTACACAGAGTTAACGCTTTATAAAGCCAGTTAGTTTTCACCTGATTCACCTGATTCACCTGATTCCTTGTCACCATAGGTTGTTCCCGGAGTCCAGCAGCAGAGTGACAGCGGACGGGGTGGTGGGTCTTACCCGAGCCTTCTTGGCTGCAGGCGTCCAATGCGTGTGTGTATCTCTGTGGCCTGTACCCATAGCTGCCTCCAAAGTCTTCACACACACCTTCTACACAGCCCTTCTCAACGGGACCAAAGCCAGTGCAGCTCTGACGGAGGCCATGAAGACTCTGCAGAGCAGCAAGCACTTCTCACACCCCTCCAACTGGGCGGGTGAGCAAACACCAACACACATTAACGCTTATTTGTCAGTAAGCAGAAAACTGATTTGCCAGCTATGATTAACGGTCATAACAGCAACTCCCACTCAAGTTAATATGTGGGAATTACAGCATGTAAACTGCCCGAAATATAACAGAAATTATGCAGAATGAAGAAAATTCATTATGATGATTTCTGTCCTATGAATTCATATCACAACAAGCTATTTTGTTGTTTACAGCCTGTGAGCCAGTTCAGACAGTCAGTCGAGCTGCATTGCTACATTCATGGCCCACATTGTGCACTACCTATCCAACATATTTGGCAGTCTATTTAATCCATCAGAAATGCACAGCTGTTCATCTTTTCTGCCAAAACACGGCACTAATTTCCCCTCAAGTATCTGATGCTTTGCTTTATTCAGCCCCACAACCACCCCAGCATCCACCAGCAGGCTCTGACTTAGGTCCCAGGAGGAGAAATAACTGCTATCATCACTGGCTCTCTCTGTTCAAACTGATAGATTTGACATATTTTTATTGTACATTTTCTATTCTATATTTGAAATTCTTCACTTTTGTAGTACTTTGTTTTGTGTTTATTGTTATGCACCAAATGACCCAGGCAAATTCCTTATATATAAAAACCTACGTGGCAATAAACCTGATTCTGATTCTGAGAATCGGATACCAAAGCATTGTACGTTTGTAGTTTGGGTGGTGTTTCTAACTGAGCTCTAATACTGTCTGTATTTTGATTAGCTGTTCAACAAGATAAAACACTTTCAAATAAATGCGTACAACTTTTCAGTTAACTGAAGGAAGTGATTCACATGTACAACTGTTGATACAACTCAGTTTCATACAACCCAGTTGCGCAAGAAAGAAAGTGTCATGTCCTCAAACTGAAGTTTCTCTAAATATGGTTTTGGTCGTGGCATGGAAGAAAAACTCATTTAAATTATTTAACTGTTGTAGTTTGCGACTTTGAATTCTAGAAAACAATAAATTAAATTAAAATGTCCATCATTTCTTTGATCATTTGAAGGAAAACTTCAGGATGTTCTTTAAATCACTGAGCTACAGTAGATAGGCCCTATGTAAATGTTGCTTTCTCCACCTTTTTTTTTCTCCACATCGCAGTCCAAGTCACAACCCCAAATCCCCTCCCACCTCTCTTCACTTCTTTGCCGAGGGGAGCTCAAACTGTGTGCAACATTACTCTTTTAAGGCTTTCATGTATTGTTGAGCACTCTAAAAAGACACTGAAAGGACATATGTTACAGTGTTTAAATGTCTTTAATTTCTCAGTGTGTGTTTTCCTTCAGGGTATATGCTGATTGGCAGTGATGTGAAGCTGAACAGCCCCATGTCGCTGGTTGGACAAGCCCTGGCAGAGATCCTCCAGTACCCAGAGAGGGCCAGGGACGCCCTCAGAGTGCTGTTACACCTGGTGAGACACCTTCACACTTCTAGTGTCACTGTTTACATGAGTCTGGAGCCGTCATAATTAATCTAACACCCCAGAGCCATATCAGCTCTATGAGTGGACAGACAACTGTCCATCAACACCTGTTAATACCAGTGGTGGAATCAGAACCAGAAATCCTTTATTCGTCCCACAGCGGGGAAACTTACAGCGCTACAACAGAAGGAAAATATAAAATAATGTAACTAAAGTGTACATTTGAGGTATTTGTACTTTACTTGAGTTTATCTTTTTCATGTTATTCTTCTTCACTACAACTCAGAGGGAAATGTACTTTTTACTTCACTACAATTATCTGACACTTTTAGTACATTTACACATTAAAGTTATATAATATATGTTATTTTGTTATAGATTAAGTACACTTTCCTGAATATACTGACATAGTAACATTTTGAATGCAATATTTTTACTTGTAACAAAGTAATTTAACAGTGTGATATTAGTACTTTTATTTAAGTAAAATATCTGAATACTCTCTCCACCACTTGTTAGTACAGAATAAATGTCAGATCTTAGGAATATGACTTTTAGGTTGATTGCTCCCACAGTTGTGCAAAAAATATCACATATATAATCTTTTACAAAGACTGAATATGTCTCCATATCATAGTCATGTTATGTCCATCAATACATTTCATCCCCTTCCCCAGTTTCATGATCTACAGTCACCAGAAATTGCTTTTCTCAACACGTTGCCTTCCCTCTGTCCTGCTGCTGGATCTGATGCATCTCTTTCCTCCTGAAAAAAACAATACTTTTATCTTAAATCAATACAATCCTCTTCCATTTATATGCCTCTCAAAGTCTCTTATTATCTCCAAATGTACTCAAAGTAACTTTTGCTCAGGTCAAACCATATCACGAACCTCTCTTACTTTATACATGTCAAGAGTGAAGATCTAGAATAAAGAAACCTTTAAATAACACGAGAAACAAGCAACTACTTACTATTTTATTTTTGATGCGCACATTTCGCTGGAATCGCCAACAACACACAAGGAGGGGCAACAACTAATTGTGAGACCTCAATTTGCACGTAAGGACATCTTTCGATTTGTTGTGTTCTTTTGTTGACTGACTAAATACAAGCAGAAAATCAAAAAGATGCACGATTCTTACGTCAACATACAAATGCGTTGTGCCTTTTCAAACCCCCTCCAAACCAATATACAAATCTAAACCAACCCTTTTCCAATGCACCCCCTAAATAATATCATTCCTGAACATTACATCTTTCCTTCAATTGACACTGTACTTTCATCTTACAGCACATGTAACGTGCAGTGTTAATGACAGAAATAAAAGACACCAATTATATATAATACTTTTCCATTGTTGCCCAGAGCTAACTTTTCCAACTCAATCGTTTCTATTGCTTAAGTGATACATTCTTTCTGGGTTGGTGTATTTAAAGCAATCCAGTTTTTTCATGAATCCCATTTTTTTTTACCTCACATAACGAAAAAAATATATTTTTATTCTTTGAAGATACTCTGCTGAAGTTATGCAAATCCCCCAGTATACATGATCGTGGTGTGAGTAGAATGGAAATATTAATGTGGATCATCGCTTTCTTTCTTATGCCAAAGCAAAGAACTATGGACTATGGATTTGTTGATTGATGATGAGATGTGCAAACCTCAGTTAAACACCAGGCAGGAGTCCAGGGTTTGACCTGCGTGTCTCTCTCTCTCTCTACAGGTTGAGAAGTCTTTGCAGCGCATTCAGAGTGGTCAGTGTAACCCGATGTACACGTCGCAACAAAGTGTAGAAAACAAGGTCTGTGTGTTGCTCTTTCTGTCTCTTTATTCTTTAAATGTCAGCCTCTGTGGCTCCTCTACTAATGTCCATGTGTCCTCTCTCCTCTGGGGAAGGTCGGTGGGGTGCCCGGGTGGCAGGCCCTCCTGTCTGCGGTGGGTTTCCGGTTGGACTTGTCTTGTAGCGGTGCTGGTCTCCCTGCAGCGGTTTTCTTCCCCACCTCAGATCCCGGGGATCGGCTTCAACAGTGCAGCACCACTCTACAGTCCCTGCTCGGTAACACAGCTTTTGCATTATTCAAAAGGCTTTCTTGTCTATCACAGTGGAATAATAACAACCTATTTAGTCCTTCAGGAGCCAGAATTCAGACTGTATTTTCATTAAGCATTTCAAAATCTCTTCAAAATTTCATGATGAAAATATGTAATCTCTGCATGAATGTCTAATTTACCTTCTGTCCATCCTCAGGTCTCACTCCTCCAGCTCTGCAGGCTCTCTGTAAACTGGTCACAGTATCTGAGGCCGGAGAGCAGCTCATTCACAAGGTACTGTCATGTTGTGTAGGAGCAACAGTTATTCATACCATTGGTGGACACAGTACTCGGATTATTTAATTATAAAAAGTGAAAGTATCAAATCAACAACATAAAACTGCTCCACTATAGTCCTGCATTTGCTATGTAAGTAAAAGTACATATCAGTATTATCAGCTAAATGTACTGTATCAGCAGTAAAAGTACTTATTCTGCAGTAAAATAATCCTGTGACTGGTATCTGAGTCTTCAACAATGCATTGTATTTTATAAGGCCATCATTAGGTCTTCAATGTCAAATTTGAATCTGAAAAGTAACTAATAACTGTCGCATAAATGTATTGCAGTAGAAGTAGAAGGTAACAAAATGAAAAATATTCAACAAAATACCGGTAACTTAAAAAACAAAACATGAGTAAATATACTTGGTTAGTTTCCACCTGTGGTTCATGTCAACATCTTCTCATCTCAGTGATGCATTCATCCAAACCTTCCTTTATAGATACCTGGTACTTTCTCGTAAATAATGTTGTCAGTGCCTTTTTCAGTCTGTGTAGTGACTGCAGGTATTCCTTTCAGGCTGCATACAGCCCCGGCACCTTCACCAGCTAATAGGGCAGTTTGTATGTAGCCTGAGAGGCGACCCCGGGGCAAGAAAAGTCTGTAAAGATTGGCCTCCACTCACTGGTGCTCATTAAGTTTATTGCTGTGAGTGCATGGTGATAATTGAAGGTCACTCAAAAGAGTATATAAAAATGTTCACCAAGTCAGAGCTACTCTCGTCCATATTTTGGCAGCTGGACAATAAGATGACAATGTTCAGAGAGGTTGAAAATCAACCTAAAATTATAAAAGTGAGGTGGACATTTCCCCGCCATCCCTGGTGGAAGTTACTCCCCTTGAATGCGTGTGTGTTGGTGTACTTACTTAGTCTGCATCTGACATGACCATGGGATGTCCTGTACTGGTCTCCTGAATGGCTTAAAGACATAACTTTGAGTCATACAGTTGCTAATAGAACATTATTAAAAGGACACACCACGACACACTTTGCTGTATTCTTTTATATCCAGCTAGTGTGTTTGATTGTTAGTTACAGGGACCTAGTTACGTCCCTCTTTGCCAGTCGCGGCCCCGTATATACCGTATGGGTATCATCAGGTATCATCATCCATGCATGACTAAGTGTGCAGTGACTCAAAGCAAAAAGTTACGCAGGAATAAACCACTAAAGTTCTGTTTCCTCTTCTCTCATACCCACCTCACAAAGGCGGTTAAAAGCATGGTGGGAATGGTAAGTGTTTCATGAAGACTTTGAGTTCAAAGAAAGGTGTAAGAGCGGTCAAAGCAGGCACACAAAGATAACTCACTGTTTCATTTGAAAGATGTATGTGACGTGAGTGCGACATCTTTTTAGCTTTAATTACAAATGTCAACTTAGACTTAGACAAACTTACTATAGTGTCACATTTCGAAACTAATGATATTTGCTTTCCTCTCCAAAGCTTCACCAGGTGCTGGTTCAGTTGCAGTCAGGCGACAAAGACCAAGACTTTTCTCTAGCTCCCATTCAAGTGTCGATAAGTGTGCAGCTCTGGAGGCTTCCTGGCTGCCACGAGTTCCTGGCTGCGCTTGGTGAGTCCTCGATAGAATAAACCAAGTTTCACTTTCATTTTAAACTAAAACTCAGTGCTACAAACAGCTCAGACTTGATAACAATACATACACTATAGTATAATAATATATTTATTATTCATTATAAAGGACACGTTTTGTGTAACCAGGTTGAAAAAATGGGTAAATGCATCATCTTTTTTGTTTGTAAAATCTTAATCTCTAAAGTACCCGGTTACTGTAGCTCTCATATATGTAGTATGCAGTGGAGTAAAAAGCACAATATTGTCTCTTTGAAATGTACAGGAGCTACAAGTCTAAATTATAATAAACTAGAAAGTAGAAGGACAAAATTGCACTCAAGTATAGTAGATTAGTAAATGTACTGAATGTTACATTCTGTCTCTCAGGTTTTGATCTTTGTGAGGTGGGTCAGGAAGAGGTCGTGCTGAAGACTGGAAAGCAGGCCAGCAGGCGCGTCATGCATTTTGCCCTTCAGTCTCTTCTGGCACTCTTTGGTGAGAATATTGCGAAACTTTTCTTTCTTTTTTTTTTTTTTTTACTAAATCTTTGTCTCTATTCTAACCTAACACCTCTCTTTGTTGTAGACTCCACAGAGCTTCCCAAGCGACTGAGCATGGACAGTTCCTCGTCCCTGGAGTCTCTGTCGTCCTCCCAGTCGGCCTCCCAGCCTCACTCGTTACCCCTCTCCTTCGGGTGCTACCCACCTCAGCCCTCTTTCTTACCCCCGGTCTGCCCCGACAACCTCTCCTGCGACGCAATCTCAGTCTACAGCCTCAGCTCCCTCGCCTCCTCCCTCAGTTTCCTGTCTCGACCTGAGCCCGCAGGAAGTGACATCATCAGCCAGCGCTCACATCAGCAGGACCTGGACAGACCTCGCGGGGTAGGGGGCCTCTACGGCTCGCACCGCCACTCAGGCGGCATGTCAAGAGGTCGACTGACCAATCACGGAGGAGGATTGTCAGGAGAAGGGGAGGACGAGGAGTATGAGGGTTTCTCCATTATAAGCAGTGAGCCGCTAGGACGGGGGAGGAGGGAATGTGACACACTGCCTCTTCCTGCGGGACACAGACACGGCAGAGGCGGTGCTGGGAGAGGGTTGGCCGGGGGTCATGGGTACCCTATTACAATTTCCTCCAAGGGAAGCATCAGCACACCGACATCTCCGATTAAAGCTCCGCCGCTGCCACTGAAAGTTCCTAACAGCCCCAAGCCCAAGCAGGAAATGTAAGTTCAATGTTATTGTCAGAAAGAAAGACGTGGTCCTTTCTAAAATGCACTAACCGGAGGTGCAAAGTGGGATGAGCCGTTGTGAAGTCCCATGTCTCTCAGGATGTCGGCCCTTCAGTCGGTCCACCTCTTTGGTTTAGATTGAAATACCTCAACAACTGGTAGATAGATTGTATCAACATTTTGTAGTTACAAAGTATCCTAAAGAGACTCCCTGACTTCTCCTCTAGCGTCACCAGCAGGATGACATTTACATTTTTTGAGCGAATTGTCTGTTGGATAGAAACATGACAGTCTCCTTGGTAATTGTTGGATTGCTGGGGTACAGCTTCACTCAAACCTCAAAATGTCCAGATAACTGAGGACATTACCAGAATAACTTTGAGTGTTTGTATCTTTCATACTTTACCGATATTTAATGTTTTTTGTAAAAACCCAAATTTGTAAATCCATAGATGTAATGTCTTTTTGTCTATAGGAGCCCTAAAAATCGTATTTTCAGTGAGTTAAATGCAACCTGTTTCCAATAGAAATCCACTTGTATTGAGAGTTGTACACAAATGATTGTCTGTGTCTTCAAACAAGAACAAGTCTCTGTGCCAGAATCAAGAAAAATTCAACCTAATTTTACTAATTATTCCCCAATCAAGATCATTTGCATCAGAAACAAGTAGAAATAATTCTACTGCACTGTCAATTTTTTCCAATCTCTTTCATGTTTATTCAAGCCTTGCCATGCTCGTACTTTTGAAGAAGAAAATGACCAGGACTCTTATTTTGGACGCCTGAAATGACACCTCCTTTCTCACAACTGTGCATCTTTTGACCTTTCTGACATGTTATACAGTTTAACAAGTAGTCATGTAGCAGTTACAAAAGCTACGTGTCATAGCATTTATAGTCTATGCTAATTTGCAACTCTTGTTCCTAGATTGGTTCATTTCAATGTAACTATAATATATTTTTTTTCCCCCCCAGCTCACCTCCTCACAGGACAGGGAAAGGGAAGGTCAGCAGCTCTGAGTCGGACCAGTCGAGTACTGAGACTGACAGCACGGTCAAGTCCCAGGAGGAGAGGACGGGGCCTGCAGGACAGCTCGATCCCCAGGAACTGGCCCAGAAGATTCTGGAAGAGACCCAGAGCCACATGCAGGCTGTGGAGAGCCTGCAGAAGGCAAACATCAGGGGGAAGACACTGAGGGGGCCTGAGGGGAGAGAAGAGGCACATGCCAGGCAGCCTTCGCTGTCGACTCCCACAACCCCAACTTTGACTCCTACTGGAGGAGCACGAGGCTTTCAGCCCTCTGAGACCAGTGCATTTAGCAGACCAGCCAGCAGAGCAAGTCTAAAGGCTTGCTCCTCTCCCATTTCTCTCTCTAGTCAGCTTTCACCCCTCTCCACTTCTGTTTCAACACCTCCCCCAACTCGGCCTAAACCACCATCCCGCTCCTCGTCGCTGCAGAAAATCAGCTCCGGCTACAACAGCCCGGCTCATTCCTCTCCTTCTTTATCTCTCTATTTGAAAGAACAAGGTTCACCTTTCCCCGCCATTTCCCCAGATGTGCATGTACAGGCTCAGATCAAACTGAAATACCCTACCTCACCTTACACCACCCACATCTCACCTTCCCACTCTCCTGCGGACAGTGCCCCATCACCAGCCCTTTCCTATTCCTCCACAGGATCCGTTTCAGCATCCTCCAGCCCTGCAAACACCCCCGAACTCAACCAGACAAAGCGGGATAATAAAGTCCAAGCGATTCATAATTTAAAAACATTCTGGGCCAACGCTGGCCAGAAACACGAGGTGCCCTGCCCTGCCAATTTACTCCGAGGTGGGAATAAAAAAATGAGTACAGTTCAGAAAGATGTTTTGGGTTTGCTTAATCTCTCACCTAGACATGAGTCTGTCAGCAAAGATCTAGAGGGATCTGAGGATCATAACACTGGCGACAGACTAAATGGTCAACAAAAACTGGAGGCTAAACCTCCTCCATCTCCATCGTCTAACTCTAAAGGAGGCATCAAACTTCCCTCTGGGAACGGCTACAAGTTTCTCTCACCTGGACATTTTTTTCCATCCTCTAAATGTTGAGAGTTTGGATATTTTCCATGCTGAACCCAGAGGTCCAATCTTCTGTTTCATTGTTGGTGTTTGTGCTTTGACAGAAGCTATCCATTTGTCAGCTAAATACTACCACATTTTTAGCAAAACCTGCTGAAGACTGGGATGAAAAATACTGTTTCATACTGACAGTGATTTTACACGTCACTACTTTTTTGTGAAGGGATGTAAATGTTTCGAATGTGATGACTGTGCCTTCTTCTGGAGAGAGCTGGAAGGACAAAATGACTCTTAGAGAAGTGTTGAGTCTTTGGCTTTAATTGTGTTTTCATGACTAGAGAGCATGTGTCTCAATGCCTCCATGTACTGTACTCACAGTCTGTTGACTGAATGCCTGAGGAGAGGAGAACATTTTATGTGGACCTAAATGCTCGCTATATTTGTGTAAGTTGACTTGAATTTGATCTTGATTTATTGTGTAATGATTATTGTTAAATGTCATTATCAATGCTTATGGTTGTCATTTATTTTGTAAAGTAAACTGTGTTTTCCAGTCATTATTATACATTTTATAAAGACAATTAAAGGAAGACGTAAGGAAAACATTTTGATATTTTTTATGGAGATTTGATTTTATGTCTGATTGTCAGCATGGCACCTCTTGCTGTTCAGTGTGTTAGCCACTTTATATTGTACAAGTTTGCAGCGGTGCCAGACTCCTATTTAGAAATATCTCAAGAAGTGGACAAATAAAAATGTTCCTTTCTTTGTTTTGCTTTCATGACATAACTCAATTCTCTTTCCACTGATAATAAACATGGAACAGTAAATCTTAGATTAGATAATATTAAGGCAATGTTATCTCAATTCTGCAAAATCTCACTCTAATCCAGTGATGGAAAGTAATTTATTTGAATTGCTCAAGTACTGTACTTCAAGGCAATTTTGAGGTACTTGTACTTTACTTGAGTTTTTCCATGTAAAGTTAATTCTCCATCACCTTTCAGAGGAAAAAAGTTTTACTTACTGACTACATATATTGAATTACTATATTATAATCAAAGTAAGCAACAGTGTCTTTGTTAAGTAGCTGTACTCTGTAACCTAAATCACCAAATTATTCCTCCTCTAAATCTAAACAAAAGTCAGTGGTGGAAGAAGTACTCAGATATTTTACTCAAGTAAAAGTGGCAAGATCACAGTGTAGATGTTCTGTAATAAGTCTTGCATTGAGAATTTTACTTAAGTAAAAGTATTAGCATCAAAACATATTTAAAGTACCAAAAATAAAATTACTCATTATACAGTATGGCCCATTTCAGATACATATACTGTACATTATATTATTGGATTATAATTATTGATGCATTAATGTGTTCATCACTTTATTGTTGCTGCTATAATATATATCATCATTTATTAGTTGATTTTTATTTCGTAATAATCGGAATCTACAAAGTAACTAACATTGTCAAATAAATGTATTGGAGTACAAAGTACAATATTGACTTCCAAAATGTAGTGATGTAGAAGTATAAAGTAGCATGAAATTGAAATATTCAAGTAAAGTACAAGTACCTCAAAGTTGTACTTAAGTACAGTTCCTGAGTAAATGTGCTTAGTTACATTCCAACACTGCCAAAACTACAGCTTACATTCACAATTCAATTGTGGAATAAGTGTGTTTATAGTGACTCTTCTTCTTTCTTGCTGAATGTATAATATTTAGTTATATCAATGTCAGTAAATCATACTGTAGAAAACATGTGAAATACATACACTGTGGTCAGTATACGAGACAGTGGTGTGGATATTTCAGCCAATCAGATTTATCCTGGAGGGCGGAACGAACTTGTTGATAATTCTATCTGGTGTTCAGTCCCAGTGCGCAGGCGCAACCCGGGTGACGAAGATGGTGCTCATCAAGGAATAGTGAGTCTGAAGTGTTTTTTAAAAACGTCTTTTGGTCTATTTAGAGGCGCATTTTCAGCCATCCGAAAGCTTATTACTGAGGAGTAAACATGTGTGTATCCATTAGTGGTCTCGTTCGCTGGATTTTGCACTCATGTAGCCCGTAAAAAGCCAGCTTTGAGCAGGGTGTATCAGGACGTGGATAGCAGGACAAACCGGTCTTTTTTAGGCGTTGCTAGTGCAAGCTAAGGGTAACCACTGAGTTGTAGCAGCAGAGGGGATAATTAGCTTCTTAATGAAAATGAGTTACATAAAAAGGCTACACACACAAACAATCTGAACATTCAGTTAGTCAACATGACTTTGATGGTTGGATACATCACCAACATTAACTTAGCTAGCCAGTTAGCAGCCCGTTATATCTGTAAAGTGCCGTAATGTTAAGCTTTGGTCCCGTGAGTGACAGATTAAGGTTCCTTCTTCGTCGGATTTACCGTTAACGTAATGCTAACTGAGGCTAAGTTAGCCGTAGTAGCCGTCTAGCTGCTAGCGTGACAATTTTCTGACAACGGAGTTCATTTCTAAAGCATACATCTAACATTAGCTAACTGCTCAGTTGGTGTATGACACATAACCGTAGCGTTAACAAAGAGTTCGGCAGGAATTTTCCTCCAATATTGGCCCATTTCTCATAGCAGTTGTACCCTTCAAGCTAGCTTGAGGTTAAGGAACTACTTTGGCGTTACTTTGTTGGCGCTAGCATTCCATAGTTAGCCCTTTAACTGGGCGGCTAATACTAACATAAGCTTCATCTTTAACGCAATAAATCATCAAATGTCCGCCCATTAATGTGTTGTATTGCAACTGTGTGGTGGCCGTTTGTATCCACTTTTTTCTCTGCAAAGCTAACTAGCTTTTACTGTGTGGCTAACCTATATCTGCTCCTGATAACGCTACCTGTTGTAGCCATGGTTGTTAAGATAGCCTTGGTTAACACACTACCTTGTGTTCCTCTGTGCAGTAGTGCCAATGTATCACAGGAGTAAAAAAAAAAGGCTTAACACTACATGCTTTACAAACAACGGATGTAGCAAAGTTTGGTCATAGTTTAAACTGAGGTGGTATTTGCATACCCTGTTTTATAAGACGTGTGTCTGAAATAATATGTGCCTAAGTCTAACTAAAACAGGTTTGTTTCTACAGTTGCGATATCTATCCATAGCCTAATAGTAATAATAACTTGTATAGCACGTTTATTACAGTTACAAAGTGCTCTGACAAATCCCATGAGACAGTAATACAACTATACATTAAGAAGTAAAACCAGATAAATTGCATAAAATAATAAATGATATTGATTAAGAGATATAGAGTTATACATATCAGATAAAGCCAGTTTAAAAAAGGTGTATTTTTTTTTTTTTTAGCTGAGATGTAGTGTAGTTTGGACACAATCTGCTCTCTAATCAAGTATGGAACAATATCTTTTTTTCTCTTTCGCACAATATAATCAATAGGAAAACATGTTCCTATGAAATCATGTCCTTACGTTTTCCAACTATCATGACTGTTTTGAATAATGTGACTCATTGACCACATTCAATTTATAGCAGACATCTTGTGTAAAAGGAGCTTATCGTATACAGAAGATATAATTGTAAATAGAAAACATGTTGATCAGTTCTCCTAACCTGGAACAAGAGTTGGGTTTTGGAGAATGTGTAGGCTTATATTTTGAGGAGATCATGAAAAGAAAAGTAAATTCCTTATTAGTGTTGCCACCCAATTTGTTTTTCTTTCTGCACTGATATACAAGTGAATAATCAAAGGCACCTGGGAGAAGGTTACAATATATACAATATGGTCTATTGGAAATGGCAATGTGCTTAACTTACTTGCCTGTACTGTAAAATTCACCACTTACATAATTCTGTACAGTAAGAGTGAGTTGTTATCACTGTTGTGAAATGATTAACAGACAAACATTACGCTATACGCTATAGGTGCTTTAGGTCTGCAAGTTATAATATGTTTGAATTTTAAATGAAATTCTCCGCAACTTTTTTTGATTGGTTAATTTATGGTTGCATTAACAATTATATTTATTATAAATTAATCTGCCAATTGTTTTCTCGATCGAATGTCCATTATAATTTTCTAAAAATCCTAAGATTATGAAATTGCTTGTTTTGTCTCACCAACAATCCAGAACCCAAATATATTAAGATTATTATCACTCATGGCCACACATCAAAATTGTTGGCCATTCATTTTCTGTTGATCGATCAATTCATCATTATACCGCTAGATATATAGATAGGCTCAATATTCAAACTTTTATGAAGACTGATTCCCTCCTCTGTGTGTAAGCTTCACAGTACCTGTGAAGTCTGCAAAGGCACATAGAGGCCTAGACTGGATATTGCATAACTACAGCTTACCTGGACTACAAGACTTCTTGAACTGTGACTGGTCAGCTTTTGTTGAATAGTTTTGCCCTTTATAATCCAAGAAAGCTATTTCCAGTGCAAAACCTCTTTCTGCTACAGTTGCTCTGTATCACAAAGTGAGTGTAACGAGTGTAAACACAGTTAAATTGTATATAATGAATGCATGACACTGAATACTAAGGATACAAATGCAAACATGTTTCTGTCACCGGCCACATTGTTATGCATGTCTTTCCAACACAATCAATTTCTTAACCGCAGATAATCAGTAACTAATTAATGATTAAAACACTTGTATACTGCAGAGAATGGAACCTTCATGGTATACATAACCAATATACAACATCTGGATTATTCATGACAAGTTTTATATATGTATTATGAAGTACTGTTTTTGAAATGCATACAATACATCCATGTAATGGTTAAATTATTTTTCTTGAAGAAAAATAAAGGTGGTAAATGTATGAACTGGGACATACAAGTTTTAAGATGTTTTGTTAGCACAACAAACCTCTATTTTAAGCATTGATTATCTGCAGATTGTTTTCTTGTCTGCTTAATTAATCATTTAGTTTATAAAATGTCGGAAAATAGGAAAACATTTGTCACAATTTCCTTAAACCCAACTTGACATCATAAGATTATTTTGTCTAACAAACAGCCCTAAACCAAATGACGTACAATGTAAAAAGAAAAATCCTGTCATTAAAGAAGCGATGAATGTCATTTTTGCAAGAAAAAATAACTCAAACAATTAATCTGTTTATCAAAAAAGTTTTTATAATATATTCTGCATTTCATATTTTCTTAGTATGAATACATTGTTTAATAGCCTTCAAGTTGTTTACATTATATATCCTTTGGTTAAGGGACTTTCTACCCTGAACTGAGTGTGTCAGACTGTATGTTTTAAGCCTGTGCACCGCCCCCAGTGAGCTTCATCAATCACTTTATGTTTAGGTTCAGGGTGGTTCGCTGAATCTGCCAATCTTTGCACAGGATTTCTATGAAATGTAGGAGGAGGAGGAGGAGTTCCCTGGGAGGGCAGGAAACTACAGGGAAGAAAGTCCCTTTGTCCATTTAGTAATTTCTATAATAAGCTTTAATATCCAATGTAGTATGTCGTAGTGTCATGCAATACAACAGAACGTTTTTGTATTGAACTTTTTCTAGGGCTGGATTGTTGGCAGAAATCCTTATTAATTAGCCCTGTTATCATCCTCATAAAACAGTTTTATATATAATATGTGTTTATATCTGGAGTGTATATCAAAAATGCTACCCAAGACACACAAATTAGCAAAAGAGAAGGTGGTCATAAATCCAGAGAGAGAGATTGAGTGGGTCAATTTAACCCCCGAGAATAATAGCTCAGGGAAATGTCCCGCCCCCGGGCCCTTAGTTTTCTGAAAATGTGGCCCCCTGAACACAGCCCTGGTCTATGGTGTTGGCCAGTCTGAACTTCGACTTTCTTCCAAAACTGGGGCTTTGAATGAATTGAGGCCAAAAAAATTAAAGAATTTCATGGCAGCTTTTGCACTCATGATGTGTTTACCGTAGCATTGCTACGGTAAACACGTGCATAGACTCACTTCGAGCACATCCCGAACAGGCACAAGCACGTACCGAACAGGCACTAGTTCAGACAATGTCATGGTTTTAAAAAAACATTGTGCATCAATTCATATTTTCTTTTTCTTTATTTGTATGTCTTAGCTGTATGTACAAAGTTTTTCTTAATGTTTTACTTAAATTGTGGTCAACATTTAAGAATTATTATTGTTTCTTTATATTTAGGGTGCAGCTCCAATATGCTGTCTCCAAATGACATACTTTTGAGGACTAAAGCAGAGATTAAACGTTCAGACTGGGAGACAGATTTTCATCCTTTAGTACGGGCCACTTCATTCTTTCCCCAAAGATGGTCTGAGCAGAGTAAAGTTTATCCACAGCTTCATGCTTTTGTTAGGTCACTCAGTGCCATTCATGCATTCAAAGATTGTGATGTTAGTGTTTTAGTGTGCAATCATTTGTGCTAACATTAAGAAAAAAATCACAGGAATATTTAACTGTTTAATTTAACTTTGAGTGTAAAGGGGGACTACTAACTTCTGCCCAGGCTCAACCATGGATGGTTTCAAATCGTTACATTTAAACATCTCTAGTATTTTACCCCTCTGTTTTAACTTGTTTGTTTCTCTTTCCATTTCCTGCCCCACCTCTCCCTTGTTTTTCCCTCTTTCAGCCGTGTAGTGTTGCCAGTCTCTGTGGAAGAGGTGAGTAATCATTACCTCCAGACCCTCTTTTAATATAAGAAGTTATTTTGAGAAAATATTCTTTTGAATCCCAGAGTTCCCTACACACAATACTGTTTTTTTTACAGCTATAGCATGTTGGAATAGTCATATTTTTTTTGTATTTATTTTCTACTGTATGCAGAATGCTCATCCACTCAGGCATTTGCCTCGGGAACATACCAAGACAAAATAGCCTTTGTTAGAGAGCACTGGTATTGGTGTGACAGGCTGGTGGTGGTGTTTGCAGAGAGTGGGACTGGAGTGTGAGCTCAGCCTTTAAAACTACAATCTCTCTGTCATCTTTCTCTTAATAGGAACTACTTTTTTTGTTTTTTTTTGTGCTTTTGTCAAAACTAGACAAAGTTTGGTTCTGTGAGTCCAGACCCCAGCCTGATATCCAGTGACATCATACTTTTAATTGGCCCTATTTCACAGGCTTCTCTATATGGGCAAAACATTAGTCCTCATAAAAAGTAAATGCTCTAACTGCCAGCCACAGTTTGTTTGTTTTTTCTAATGGGTTTTCTAAAGAATCAGCACAACCATATAACATAAATGGTGTGCGCAGAAACGTCCTGACAAAAGCTGTTAATATTCCAATTCCTTTGAGGCCTAATGAGGTTACAAAGTTTATTTGAAAGTCATGTAGGATTTCTTTAATATAAGACTCTGAGCAACATGTATGTAGCTTTGTGAAGTCAGCTGCAGCTTGATGAAAGGATGTTTAGAAGCCTTTACAGCTCATCGTCGTTTTAAAAGATGCAGTAATACTGGATCATGGGACAATTAAGCAGCAAAAACAACATATTTGAAAAGCTCCTAAACATATTCTCCAACATAGCCTTTTTAGAGCCATATATATATATATAAAATATATTTATAGAGATGTCTTTGCTTTTTGAGTTAATGCAGTCTAGCAATTTTCTTTGCAGCATCTAGTGGCTGATAGTGGTACTGTATCCTTGAAGAGCCTACCCTGGCTTCAGGGACATGGACATGCTGTCTTTGCCTGTTTCAGCAATAATCACAGGATTTGTCCCTGTACTTTAAGGCTGTAAATTCAGTCTGTGTCTTTTTTCTGTTCCCATTTCTCACAGTATCAAGTAGGGCAGCTGTTCTCTGTGGCTGAGGCCAGCAAGAATGAGACGGGAGGAGGAGAAGGCATCGAGGTGCTGAAGAATGAACCTTATGAGAAGGATGGGGAGAAGGGACAATACACACATAAAATATACCATCTAAAGAGGCAAGTCTTTAAAATAAATTTGGCCTCTAACTAAACATTAGGTTAAAAAATGTTTGCATTTCTGTCTGACCCTTTTTTGTTTTTTTAAACCGAAAATCGTGAAATAACACAACATGTTCATAGGGTGGACAGAATAATTGGGCCACCTTTGAGAAGAGAGACTTTCACCCACAGTGACGGCTACACTGGATATTGTTTGGCAGAATCTGGAAGCTTTAAAGAAACTTACATGCAACAGTGGCAATTAGTGGCTGCAATTAAAAGCTCTGTGATGGGGATGGAGAGACAGGTCTGCAGCCTCAATATTTAACCCAGAATTGAGCCAGCACCTTTTTGACAGACATTAACTGGTACCTAGAAATATTTATTATTTATAAATGGCAACTTCACAGGGTGGGCATTTATGGCATTGTTGTCACCTTTTGGCCAATGCCCCGAACAAGTAACCTAAGTAGATGAGTCACATAAAACCTTGATCGCTGCCAACGGAAACATGATCGGAATTTTTGCCTCCATCTTCAAGTGTTTGTTTGGATTGCAGGAAGCAGACAGTGCCTGTTGCCAGCTGTTAAATCTGATGGTAGAACTGTTGTGGGAACTGTCTGTGGGGAGACATTAGATGATGATGACTACTCTGCATGCCAAAATAAGCAGCCAATTTACTGAACCAGGTTTACCTTGCAGTATATTCATGCATCATGTCCTCCATATTTCAAGATGATAACTAATTCAAGAGTCGTTTCATGAAATCTAACACCTTTCAGGGCCTCGCACTAATCTAGAGATGGCATACATCATTATGGGGAGAATGGGCACTTGGTGCAAAGTAGATTCCCTCTTCATTTCTCAAATAACTTAAGGCCTTCCTCCTTAATCAAAGGTTTAATATCCCAACTACATAGAGAATTTCTACAAGAACTAAAGCTGTCGTCTTATTTTGTCCCACCTCTGTATTTGGTGACGGGTTCTTTGATACTGCAGGAAATCAACGTGTTTTTTTTTTTTTTTTGGACACAAGCGCAACAAAAACAACAATTCATTACCATTAGAATCATAGAATTAATAAAAGGTTTTAATTCACCCCGGAAGTTGCTGAATTGTAATTTAATCTATAACCAGTCAAGATAAAAGGGCAAACTCAAGACCTGGATGTTTCATTTCTCTTAAAAGGAACATAGTCTTGATTGTCTGACTCCTTTTTCTCCCACTGCAGTAAAGTCCCAGGTTATGTGAAGATGATTGCACCAGAGGGAGCATTAGTTTTTCACGAAAAGGCTTGGAACGCCTACCCGTACTGTCGCACAAGTAAGTTCATGCTATAGAATGAATCAATTCTTACTTCATGTTTTTCACTACATAGTGCTAGATGATGACCATAAAAGGTCATAGTTGCATTAAATCATGGCTTCGCTTAAATGGACATTTTATATATGTAATAAATGTATGTATTTTTGATACTGAGCTCTTTTTTTCTTTTTCTTTTTTTTTTTACTCCCTCCCTCTGCAGTTGTGACGGTGAGTTGTTTGTTAGTTTTTTAAATCCGGTATTTGGTTAGTACTTGGTTCTTGAAACTTGGTGATGTAGTGACTACCCGCAGAGCTGGCTGGCATGTTTGTGATTAGCTTCCCCGTTAGCCCTGCGGGATGAGTACTAGTAGTACGAGTCATTCACAACAGCTCTCTGAGCTTTCTATTTTCTCTGTTCTGAGCCGTCTCCTACCCCTGGCGTTTTGTTCTCAGGATTGTTCATTATTTCGTTCAATAAAGAGTCATAGAAGGGAGGAGAAACGCTCTCCCAAGGACAACACTCGACATATTTTGCCATGGAGTCGTGCGTGACTGTCTGCAAACCGTCAACTATCTGTCTTTTGACACAGCCCGATATTGCTGTACATAACCTGCAAGCTAACCACTGTTGCCAGGCGTTTAAAATAGATCTGAGCTGAGCAGCATCACTAGTGTAGCTTCACTATAACTGCTGATTGGTTAATTGGATTTAGCTGTAGGGTTTAAGCACATCTCTCAGAATCCACCATTCATGGTGTTCTCTGTGCCCTTTGTACTGGCTGAGATCAGTTGCACTTCATTCAGTTTAGCAGTGGTATTATCCCCTTGTAAATTTCCCCGCTGTGGGACTAATAAAGGATTTCTGATTGATAAAAATGTGTTTTCTCTTCCTTTTCAGAATGAGTACATGAAGGACGACTTTATGATAAAGATCGAGACGTGGCACAAACCCGACATGGGAACAATAGAAAATGTAAGTGAGCAGAAGACATGGTGTGGAATAATCCATCCATCCATCCATCTTCTTCCGCTTATCCGGGGTCGGGTCGCGGGGGCAACAGCTCCAGCAGGGGGCCCCAAACTTCCCTATCCCGGGCCACATTGGCCAACTCTGACTGGGGGACCCCGAGGCGTTCCCAGGCCAGTGTGGAGATATAATCTCTCCACCTCGTCCTGGGTCTTCCCCGTGGTCCCCTCCCAGCTGGCTGTGCCTGGAACACCTCCCTAGGGAGGCGCCCAGGGGGCATCCTTACCAGATGCCCGAACCACCTCAACTGGCTCCTTTCTACGCAAAGGAGCAGCGGTTCTACTCCGAGCTTCTCTCGGATGACTGAACTCCTCACCCTATCTCTAAGGGAGAAGCCAGCCACCCTTCTGAGAAAACCCATTTCGGCCGCTTGTACCCGCGATCTCGTCCTTTCGGTCATGACCCAACCTTCATGACCATAGGTGAGAGTAGGAACGAAGATAGACCGGTAGATCGAGAGCTTTGCCTTCTGGCTCAGCTCTCTTTTCGTCACAACGGTGCGGTAAAGCGAGTGCAATACCGCGCCCGCTGCTCCGATTCTCCGGCCCATCTCCCGCTCCATTTTCCCCTCACTCGTGAACAAGACCCCTAGGTACTTGAACTCCTTCACTTGGGGTAAGGACTCATTCCCTACCCGGAGTAGACAATCCACCGGTTTCCTGCTGAGAACCATGGCCTCAGATTTTGAGGTGCTGATCCTCATTCCAACCGCTTCACACTCGGCTGCGAACCGATCCAGTGAGTGCTGAAGGTCACAGGCTGATGATGCCATCAGGACCACATCGTCTGCAAAGAGCAGCGATGAGATCCCAAGCCCACCAAACTGCAACCCCTCCTCCCCCCGACTACGCCTCGATATCCTGTCCATGAATACCACAAACAGGATTGGTGACAAAGCGCAGCCCTGGCGGAGGCCAACACCCACTGGGAACGAGTCCGACTTACTGCCGAGAACCCGGACACAACTCTTGCTTTGGGCGTACAGGGATTGGATGGCCCTCAAAAGCGCCCCCCTCACCCCATACTCCCGCAGCACCTCCCACAGTATCTCCCGGGGGACCCGGTCATACGCTTTCTCCAGGTCCACAAAACACATGTAAACCGGATGGGCATACTCCCAGGCCCCCTCCAGGATCCTTGTGAGAGTGAAGAGCTGGTCCGTTGTTCCACGGCCAGAACGGAATCCGCATTGTTCCTCTTCAATCTGAGGTTCGACTATCGGCCGAACCCTCCTTTCCAGCACCTTGGAGTAGACTTTACCCGGGAGGCTGAGCAGTGTGATACCCCTGTAATTGGCACACACTCTCTGGTCCCCCTTTTTAAACAGGGGAACCACCACCCCGGTCTGCCACTCCTTAGGCACTGTTCCCGACTTCCACGCAATGTTGAAGAGACGTGTCAGCCACGACAGCCCCTCCCCACCCAAAGCCTTCAACATTTCTGGACGGATCTCATCAATCCCCGGGGCCTTGCCACTGTGGAGTTGTTTGACTACCTCAGTGACTTCCACCAGGGAAATTGCTGATGATCCCCCATAATCTTCCAGCCCTGCCTCTATCAAAGAGGGCGTATTAGTCGGATTGAGGAGTTCCTCAAAATGCTCCTTCCACCGCCCGAGTACCTCCTCAGTTGAGGTCAACAGTGTTCCATCCCTGCTTGGATGGTTCCCCGCTTCCCCCTCCTGAGGTGCCGGACAGTACGCCAGAAGCACTTTGGTGCCGACCGAAAGTCCTTCTCCATGGCTTCTCCGAACTCCTCCCACACCCGCTGCTTTGCCTCTGTCACGGCCGAGGCCGCTGCCCTTCGGGCCTGTCGGTACCTTGCAACCGCCTCTGGAGTCCCCCGTGATAACATATCTCGGAAGGACTCCTTCTTCAGTCGGACGGCTTCCCTGACCACCGCGGTCCACCACGGTGTTCGAGGGTTACCGCCCCTTGAGGCACCTAAGACCTTGAGGCCGCAGGCTCCCGCCGCAGCTTCAGCAATGGAAGCTTTGAACATTGACCACTCAGGCTCAATGCCCCCAACCTCCACAGGGATGCCAGAGAAACTCCGCCGGAGGTGTGAGTTAAAGGTCTCTTGGGTATGGGCCTCCTCCAGACGTTCCCAGTTCACCCGCACTACCCGTTTGGGCTTACCAGGTCTGTCCAGACTCTTCCCCCACCCCCTGACCCAACTCACCACCAGATGGTGATCAGTTGACAGCTCCGCCCCTCTCTTTACCCGAGTGTCCAAAACATGCGGCCTCAGATCAGATGATACGATTACAAAATCGATCATCGATCTTCGGCCTAAGGTGCTCTGGTACCATGTACACTTATGAGCATCCTTATGTTCGAACATGGTGTTTGTTATGGACAGCCCATGTCTAGCACAGAAGTCCAATAACAAACAACCACTCGGGTTGAGATCAGGGAGGCCGTTCCTCCCAATCACGCCTCTCCAGGTGTCTCCATCGCTGCCCACGTGCGCGTTGAAGTCTCCCAGTAGAACTATGGAGTCCCCTACTGGAGCCCCCAACAGGACTCCATTCAGGGTCTCCAAGAAGGCTGAATACTTTGAACTGCTGTTCGGTGCATATGCACAGACAACAGTCAGAGTTTTCCCCCCCATAACCCGTAGGCGTAGGGAGGCGACCCTCTCGTCTACCGGGGTGAACTCCAACGTAACGGCACTCAGCCGGGGATTTGTGAGTATCCCCACACCCGCCCGGCGCCTCACACCCTGAGCAACTCCAGAGAAGAATAAGGTCCAACCCCTATCCAGGAGTACGGTTCCAGAACCGAGACTGTGCGTAGAGGAGAGCCCAACCAGATCTAACTGGTAGCGCTCCGCCTCCCGCACAAGCTCCGGCTCTTTCCCCCACAGAGAGGTGACGTTCCACGTCCCCAGAGCCAGCCTTTGCCGCCCAGGTCTGGTCCGTCGAGGTCCCCGACCTTCACTGCCACCCGTCTGGCAATGTACCCGACCCCAACGGTTCTTCCTGCGGGTGGTAGGCCCACATGATGGAGAGGGGGGGGGGTGCCACGTAGCTTCTTCGGGCTATGCTTAAAAGTTCTGCTAATTGTAACTCCTTTTATATACTGTTGGGTAGTTTATTCTACAGAAATGCATCATATTCTATAAAATCATCATATTTTTGTAGCTTCACTGTCCTGTAAGAACCACGTATCTCTAAAAAGTCAACTTTTCATGAGCTCAGAAAAACTGCCCTGTTTTCAGCTTTGTGAGGATGCACTTCACAGCTGATCCAAAAGGTTTTTTAAATGAGTTATTTAACTTAAGTAGATATTCTCAACCCATAAAATTCAAAGTAAACATATCTGGAGATACGTGATTTTCTCTGCACAGGAAGTGCATGACAAATTGTAATCTGAAAAGTAACTAAAGCTGTCAGATAAATATAGTGAGGTAAATTGTTGGCCTCATCTCTGATGGGGACGACAGCGAGTACAGGGAACTTACTCAGGATTTT
>CALSCE010010647.1:5292276-5310152 GCA_943593645.1 Bovichtus variegatus
GGGGGGGGGTGCCACGTTGCTTTTTCGGGCTATGCCCGGCCGGGCTCCGTGGCAAACCCGGCCACCAGGCGCTCGTTGACGGGCCCCCCTTCCAGGCCTGGCTCCAGACGGGGGCCCCGGGCTTCCTCCGGGCAGGGTCACACCTCCTCTTTTTTGTTCTTCCATTGGGGTTCTTGAACCATTCTTTGTCTGGCCCCTCGCCTGAGACCAATTTGCCATGGGAGACCCTACCAGGAGCACTAGGCTCCCGACAACACAGCCCTCAGGTTCATAGGAGCACCCAAACCCCTCCACCACGGTAAGGTGATGGTTCTCGGAGGGGGTGTGGAATAATGTTTATTTTAAAGGGGTACTTCAGCTATTACTTATTGCACTTCCATCAAGTCCAGGGGCTTGTGAGAACAGGATAAAAAAACGAAAAAAGAATGGTCAAAATTGAAGCAGCCGGCTGAGATATCCTGACTCTTAGACCCACATATGAGTCATGGCCCCAAAACACTGGATCCTACGTGCCCCATAATGCAACACGAAAGCATCTTTCTTTAGACCTTCCCTGCCTGATAAACAGCCCTTTTTAAACTGTATGCCCCATTTTTATAATGCAGGCTTTTGGTTTATAAATTTGAAATCGCCAAGCCAGAGCTGAAATATCGTGCCCTTCTAAGAAGAAAAAAGAAAACATCTTAACAGGTTGATTCACATGGAAGAGAAAAAGGTTGAAGTCCCAGTACACTTGTGTGGTTTTTAATTTGAATCTAATATGTTTACATTTAACACAGATTTGAATAAGTCCTTCGGGGAGAAGCAAAGTCTCCCATGTTGCGTGTGTGCTGTGTTGAAATTGACGTGGCTGTGTTTCTCTTTGTCAGGTCCATGACCTGGACGAGCAGACATGGAGGACTGTGGAGGTGTCTCCCATAGATATTGCGAGCAAAGACGAAGTGGCCCATGGGGTGAGTTTTTTTTTTTTTATATATATACTGGTGGCCTTTTTTCAAACCGCTAAACAAAAATGTTAAATATTTTTGAGAAACCAGAAAGCACACAGCCTGATGAGCAGGTGTCTTTAACTGATTTACTGCAGGATGTCTCCACCCTGAGGAAGACTGTGGTCGTACAGAATGACTTAAAGTGTCAAAGGAGCCATGAAGCCACTTTATTCATCTGTGGCCATCATCAATAAAGCCTTACTGAACAGCATAAAATACTTTAATTGCATTTACAAGCCTAAAGTTTGCCTGCAAGTATATGTGAAGGAAATGACTGACGTGTGTCATCCCTTCTCTAATGGTATTTTACTTGCATTTAAGTAAAAAGCATTTCCTTTCCTTCCTACATCAATAGTCTACCTTCAGAGCTAACTGTGTGAATCATTGTGCTATAAAGCCTTCATGTAATCAACACCAGCTCTGAGAAAATGTTAAAGTGTTTGTGTTTAAACAATGATTAGGATAAAAGAGTCAAGACTCCCTAAAATCTTCTTAAAGGGAAAAGTCTAAAACCAGACCTGTCATTGTGCTGTTCCAGAAGAGTAATGTACATCCTGGTATCTAAGGTTCATCTTGGTATCCAAGTGAAGTCATGGTAGCCTAGTTGTTAATATGCATAACATGCAAGCTTCAGTGATCTCCTACATTTTCTGATAATTGTTGTCATTGTCTTCAGTGGCAGCTCTGAAGGACTCCATAAAATGATATAGGAACACTACAACATCATTAACAGTTCATAGTTAGTTAAGTTCCAGTAGATATTTACTATTTTGTAATCAGAATTTGACAATTTTTCATTAACTTTGAACTTTTTTTCAGGAGAAATACGGGCGTCTGGTCAGTTCTCATGTTGCCCACTGATTAATTAAACGAAACTTAAGTTTCTTACACTGACCATCACATTCATCATGTTTTCCATAATAAAAAAAAAAAACATATTCTTGTTTTTGACAAGAGTCCATTACTGAAATGAAAATTGACAATCTGTGATTGTCTCTTTAAATTCTCAATAACGGATATTCTCATCAATTGCCTGCATAATATCGTTTGATTCGGCATCTAAATGTTGTTGCGCGTCACTCCACTCATTGTGGATTTAAAGTCTCCATTTCTACTTATTCACACGACTGTCTCCCTCAACTGAAAATCAGACCATTAAGACATGAATGAGTAAGCATTGGCATTGAATCAGTGAATGTCTCTAATGTGTTGCAGAAGCTTTACAACACAGCTTTCTAGCTGTGAATCTGAAAACCTCCCTGTATTCCAGTAAAATGCCCATTACGGCTAGTCACATTTCCCAGCAGCTGGTTAAATATTCACTGTCTATGGAACAGCTCTAGGGCGAGCATTATCTGTGCATTTATCTTTTATTTGACATATAATTATGTGTCCAAGCAGTTCAAAACACACTGTTTCTAATGCAGAGTTGTACAGTATTGTGGAAATAGCATGATAATCCAGTTGGACTGCATTTATTGAAATGTCGGCTCTTCGGCAACATCAAATTAATGGAAAAGAGACATTAAAAGTCTTAACATTTTGTTAAATAGCATGAGACTACTGATAAAGGAAACTTCCAGCCGTCTTTTAAAACCTTATCAGTCCATTAAGCCATTTTCATTCAGGTGGGTCACAGCGTTTCTTACGCTAGCTCATGTACAATAATGACTTAAGTGGATCAGTGTTGAGGCCAAGGCTTTATCTTAATGTCCATCTGCCCCAGGTATTCTACACTCGTTTCCAACAGACCTAATGGATTAAAATAGCACAGTGAGCCTTGAGCTTTGGGGTGAGGGGTTAGGGGGGGGCAGAAACCTGATTACAGTCTAACGTTATATTGTATTTCATTTTTTTGCCTTTTTTAACCAGGTTTGTCCCATTTGAGATCAAATATCTCTTTTACAAAGGAGACCTGGCCAGGAACAGCACTAACACAGTTTCAACAATTAACATAAAAGCACAGATTTGAGTAACATTAAAGATTATTAGATAAAACATGTGCACACAGACAAACTGGACTCGATAGATTTCACAATAGTTTTTAAACCTATTCAGGGTTACTATGTTTTGAAGTTTAAGATCAGTTTGTAGATTGTGTTTGTACAATGTTTTTGTCGGGTAAAGAATTAAGTTTAATAATGGTTTATTAATCTTAAGAAGTACGAGAGTGTTCTCACCGCTAGTCCTCAACTCAAAAATGCGTTTTCTTCTTGTCCGTTGACCTTGATGTTTGACCTTTACTGTGCAGAATGATGTTTGACACTACAAGGCTGGTCTCACATTCATCTGTTGAAGGGAGAAAGTTTCTCATGACTTATTTTTTATTTTTTTAAATATCCTTCCTACACAAGATTTTAGAGAAAATCGTGTTTAACCTCCTTCATGCTCCATATATCCAGATTCTGAATCATAATCACTTTCTAAATCTCTAATATGACTTGTTTATGCCTTTACTTAACATTTGCTGTCAAACGGGAACAAATAAGATGTTAGTGATTTGACCTCTGGACACGGTGCGACTCGCAGCACACTGTGTTTCAGGCGCAGTCTGTTTCTTGCAGGATCTTAACGTTTTGTTCTCTTCTCAGGACTATAAGCCAGAAGAAGATCCTTCTCTTTTCCACTCCGCCAAGACGGGCAGAGGACCTCTCGGCCCTGAATGGAAGGTACCTGCCGTAGTTTCCGAAAGCAGAGACTCACTACGTGCTGAACTTCATGATGTTCTCTGCATGTCGTCACATCTGTGATTAATGAAATGTGTGTTTTCTTCCTTCACAGAATGAGCTGAAGACAGATTGTCCGTACATGTGTGCGTACAAACTGGTCACGGTCAAGTTCAGATGGTGGGGTCTGCAGACCAAAGTGGAAAACTTCATCCACAGGGTAAAACATCATATATATTCATATGAGATGATTGGAATACATAATTATACTTCATATTTATGTATTGGTTTTTTTTCATGAAAATTTGGTACAAAAAGTCTTTGATTTGATTTTGTGCCAATGAAGTGTTGTTTCCGTTTTGGACAGCAGAGGGAGACATGGCTTTTTCAGTGTTTCTTAAAATTTAAAGGAGAGAAACTTAAATTGAGCAAAGCGTCGCTCAGTTCAGGGAAGATATGAAAAATAATAAAAGGGAAAAGTTTACCACGTGTAATTATTTAAATGGGAAACATTTGAAGTCTCCAACATGGACTGAAGACAAGAAACCAGAGTCCCCCACTTTAATCCGGCCGGTTATTTGTCTCCAACCCACCTATTGGACGTGCAGCATACCAGTTGTTTTACTTCATTTTAGCTTCTTTATCCTTCCACAGCAAGAAAAGCGTATTTTCACCAACTTCCACCGCCAGCTGTTCTGCTGGATTGACAGATGGGTGGGTTTGACCATGGAGGACATCAGGCGGATGGAAGAAGAGACCCAAAAAGAGCTTGAGGAGGTAGTTAACTCAGACTTATACTGGACCGTACTGTCTTCTTCCTGGTGTGGTGATTTTTGAATTTGAAGGCAGGTGTAAAGAATGCAGTAAAAGTATTTCAACATTAACTTGACAGCAGGATTCAGTAGAGTTGCATTAATCTTTTGCATGTTTACAGATATTCTTAAAAGTCGAGGCGCTCGCACATGAATTAAAGTTGTGAATGACATAATGCTACAAATGATCATTGTTCTGTTTGGACCAGACTGCTGGAGACGACGCAACACACTTAATCTCCCTGATTTAACCCTTTTACTCCTGAATTTCACATTAGATGCGTCAGAAGGGAGATGTGCGAGGCACCTCTGCAACAGACGAGTAGAGGCCCGTCGCTGTAAGTCAAACACTAGAGGCAGGCTGAGTAAGTCTCTTCACAGAAGGGGTGGTGGCGCTGCATGGATCATTCTCCACCCTTTTCTTAATACTGCTCTCTGGCGGCTGTCTATAACTTTTATGTTTTTTCTATACTTTTTTAAAAAATTTTATAAAGATGCATAGAAATACAACAAATCATAGAACTAACGTTTTCTCACCGATGTATTCATACAAATTATACTGATAGAAAAACAGTTTATACAGTAACGGATCATTAATCATCTCAAAGTCACGAGCACAATCCATTTTTCCTAGTATTTCAAGAATGTATCAACCTGTAGATTTGGTGAAAGTCATTCTCTCCATACTTTGAATGTTGGTCACAATGTCTATGCAGTCAGTGTTTGTTGGAGGTTCTGTCTGTAGCTGCTGTCTAACTTACTTGTTACTCATCCTTTTTTTTTTCAGTCCGGTTTTTCCCCCCAGATTTTTTCTGCTTGACATCTTATCAGCCCTGTGTCGTCCTCCCATCCTAATCTTCTGTTTTCATCTCATTTGAGCCATTTTCCTCCGGCTTGCCATTCATTAACTCACATTTGTCATTTCCACTCACATTTTAACATTCTCTTACAGCTCGATCGCTCGTCTTGAACGATTTCACTTTGCTTTCAATTTGTTTTCCTCCTCATGTTATGTAATACTGAAAATAACCTTGCTGAAATAGTTTTCTTTTTAAATGTTAGCTGATTTCCCTGCATGTGCATGGCTTATTGCAATCAGATTTAAACATGTCTGTCATCTTTATCAGCAAACTGAACACAACACTTCTCTCTCCGTCTCCCAGCTGCGTAATACAGGTCCGATTCGAGGCACCAGTGCTGCTCATGAGCAATGAGGCAAATCAACCAAACCCTGTCATGATGATGTCATCAGAGACACGTCCACCACGATGAGGAAGTGGCCCTGACGTCGCCTCTTCTTTTCCTGTCTCACATGATTCATTGGGGGGTTTGACAAGATTGGTTAACAGTACTGTACAGATTCTACCCCAATCACAAGCCTCCTGTTCACAACAGAAAACATGGTTTTGCATACATATAAAAAGAAAAAAAAAACTCTTTGCACAGAACGTAAATTGCCTGATATGTAATTGTTAGTTGATTATTACAATGGGCTTTGTTTTTATTCAGGTGTGTAAACCGTGACTCAGAAAGTCAAGCCTTCTAAATAAATTAGAATGTTGTTTTTAGGTATACAGGTTCCCACAAAAATTGGTATAAGATGACTTTAGCAGGTATTGGACCATTTATCTCCCCACCTTCCCTTTTATTATAGCTGACTGTCTCTACTTTTATTCCGTGTCTCTCCCCTCAGTATTGTCTATATTCTTGTCCTGGTAAAAACGTGTCTAGATCTCCTCCCCTCCATGTCCCCTCTGTCTGGCAGTTGGTTGGGAATACTGATGTTTTTCTTTCTTTTTCTAGTTTTAATTTTAAGGCGTTTATGGTTCAAAGCAAATTTTAATGCTCATGCATGATGGATAATTCTCTGCTATTGTTTTCCCCGCACATGCACACATTTCGACATGCACACCAGCCCTCCTCCTCCGTCACAAGTGCATGTGGACAACAGCAACTCCTCGCTAAACTGTCATTGCATGTGTATCGTCGCTGCAATGCAGCTGCGCTCAAGTGGATTGTTTGTGTTGATTAGAGAGAGAGTCTGTACAATACACCTGTGTGTGTGCATCTGTGTGCTTGTTTGTGTTATCAACTGCCTTCGCTCTTAAAGGACTGTCACTCTTGAGATGGATAACGTTCATCTTAATATCAAGGCTTCTGCGTGGTGTCGGCACACAGCTGTGCTCTCACTCCACCAGCAGCCTGTTGAACTCGCCTCATGCTGTCGCTGCATGTCCTTTCTCCTCGGCTAGGGCTTTAACTGGACGGCCCCCACAAGCCTCCACAAGTATAAAAAAAAAAAAAAAATCTAAACCCAATGAGAGTCTGTGCGTCACTGCGTGCATGAATCAAGGTAGTTTTTAAAAAATATATATCTTTCTGAAACTAGGGTTTCCTCTCTCACTTGACGGAGCTAATGGGTCCCGGCAGACCTTGTTTATGTTGCAGTTGTGGATTGACGAGTATTCTGCGTGTATAGTTTTTATTTTCCCAATTTTTAAGAGTCTCATCTACCTTTACTCCAAGAAAGTATGAGGTCAGTCTGAACTTTTCTTGACCGTTTCTAGTTGAGGAGGAAATCGCATTGTTAAAGGTTTAAAAAAAATAAATAAAAAAAGACAGAGAATTTGACCCTTGCAGTTTAGATCGTTGTTGGGTGATGTAGTACGAGCCTTGATCTGAAAACGGGTGGCACCATTGTCCTGCTCTCTTTCCTGCATCACTACGTTGTTTTGTTTTTCTGGCAGCACTGACTTGAGTCGTTTATCACAGTGAGGGCTCACTTCAGCCAAAATCTTTTTTGAGCATAATGCAGATCCTGTTTGGGCTCTAGGTAAAATATTTGTGATGTTTTATATGATCATGATGTAGCTTAGTGCAGATATACAGCTATGATCGAGACTTTGTGTATTCGATCAGGTATGAGTGTCTCTTAGGTTTTGTCGTAACCTATCTGTGCGTGGTGTATGTTGGACAGGTAAAAAGAGAGTTATAAGTGTACTTTATAATAGGCCCATTATAGAAATGGACAAACTGTACATACAAACACAGACTTGAATGGAATATTCACAGCTACTCAGCGGTGTCAGGTGTATCATTCAATACTGCTAACTTAAAGTAAGTTATAATGTTGTTCAGAGCAGGTAATGTCAGCTCTGTGGACAGTGTGCTGTGTGTGTGAAGTGGAGCAAACTGTCCACGTGTTGTTGCTCACACCATGGTTTAACCGTACCTCATCCATGCTTGTGAATGTACAGCTAGGAGACAGATGTGTCAAAATATGCAGGATGTTTCTGAACTGCAGGAACACTGACATGTTTCACACCTGTACAAGCATGACATGGAGCCATTATATCATCAATACACGACGAGAGATTTACTAAAAACAACTACAGATTTGGATCTGCATGCTCGATACTTTTTTTTTTTTTTTTTTTTCTTCATTCTTTGTTTTCCTTTCTTTTGTCTCGGTTGTTCTGTGTTTGATCAAGACATCAGTGCTTTTGAGAAGCTCTTGAACTGCATCAGACCACAAGGGAAATCCTTTCAAAGGGGCGGCTTCTCCTCAGAATCTAACTGGATTTAGCTGGACCTCAGATTACAGATGGGGAGTGAAAAGCCTGACTGAGTTTGATGATGACGGGAGTCGCCCTGTAGACTAGAGTAGGCTGTGTGAAGTTCAGTTTTGTAGCATTACCAGTGATGCCAGCAAGGGTATGACTGTGAGGGGAGGGATAGAAGCTTAGGCAACAGATGGAGTCCAAAAAACTGTTTTCTCTATTGTAATCATGAATAAGCACTTGCAAAATCTACTGTTTTTTTCTTTTTCTTTTATGTTTTGTTTTTGAAAGACAAAGATTCACAATGTACTCAATTTTCTCTTTTCCGATAAGGCAACATTCAGGGGAATTAGTAGTGAATGTAATACAATTAGTTACTTTTTTTTCTTTTTTTTTTTTTTTTTTTTTTTACAGCTTTCAAGCTGTGACAGAAGGTCTAGACAATGGAACATAACAGAATATCTAATAAATTTGAACAAATAAGAGAATCAATGTGCCGTTTCCTGTTCTTTGTGTGTTACGAATGTGTCTCAGGGTTAGTATTTCCTTTCGTAATGTGCTTTTAATCACTCACTCAACGTATAAAAAAAAAAATGCTTTAGAGAGCACAACTCATTTTTGGAAATATGAAAATGTTTCCCGGCGCTAAAATAGGAATCACACAGAAGGATGGTTCCTGATTAGAAATTTTAAATGTTAAGTATTTCAGGCTGTGAATATTCTGGGATAAAAAAAGAAAATGCATTACTTCTAGCAGTTCAGTAGAAAACATTACAACAAAAAAGATCTAAAGACTTTTAAAATACACAGCAACAGCCGAAAGTAACGGTGAGAAAGATATTTTACCCTATCCCTACTTTACTTTATGCTATTCTTATCATACATTTTATATTTGTACATTAAATTATTTTAGTTTTCAGTTATTCAACTGATCAATACATTTACCCTTTAAACAGATTTTCATTTGTACAAACCTTCCTCCTTAAATAAGATCGACTGTCTCATTTTATAAACAATCATAAACGTATCCAGGATAAGTGATCATATACAGGTAATATAAAAAACATTTCATTTTGGCAGTGTCAGATATTTTACTTAAGTACAGTAACGACAATACCAAAATATAAAAATACTCTGTTACAAATAAAATTCCTGCATTCAAAATTTTACTCGAGGTCAAAATATACTCTAGGTACCAAAAGTAAAAGTACTCATTATGCAGACAGGCTCATTTCAGAATAATATATTATTGCATTATAATTAGTGCATCAATAATTAAAATCCAATTATATAATATAAATTATTCTGAAGTGGGAGATGAGTACTTTTACTTTTGGTACTCTAGGTATATGTTGTTGCTGACACTACCGGTATTGCAACTTTGACTAAACTAGCAATAATAATAAGATCTGAGTACTTCTTCCAAAGTTTTAATCAGATCATTTATCTTTTGTCTTTAAAACATTTATGTTAACAGTGTACAGTGTCAGTGTACACGGACTTAGGTACTGTACTTTAGGACAATTTTGAGGTACTTATAATTTACTTGAGTATTTCCATTTTATGCTACTTTATACTTATACTTTACTACATTTCAGAGGGAAATATTGTACTTTTTACTTCACTTATTAATAGCTTTAGTTACTTTGCCGATTCAGATTAATAATATGAAATATAATCAACTAATATATTATAATGTATTATTATAGGTTTAGCTACCCAGCAATATATAAAGTAATTTAAGATATCCCCACCTTTACAAGCTGCAACATTAAAGTGATGACAACAATAAATATAATCCAATAATAAAATATATGATTCTAAAATGGGCCATTCGGCATCCTACTTACTTACTTGTGATACTTTAGGGATATTTTGATGCTAATACTTTTGATCCTATACTTTTTACTTAACTAAAATAGTAGAGTATTTTTACAGTGGGGTATTACTACTTTTACTTAAGTAAAGTACTTCTTCCACCTCCAATTGGAGTACATATTCATTCATACATTTAAATATGTGCTCAGATAATAATGACAGCGAGAAAAGAAATCCTTTAATCGCTCCTGGAGGCAGCTCACAGTACGCATGTGTGAACATTTACCCAGCAGGTAAACTCCACCATGGCGGCGAGAGGCCATGTGCAGGATCCTAACGACAGGAGACTTAGACCCATATACGGTAAGGACTCAATGGGAAGTTATATATTTAAGTGGGTTTTGATGTTTGAGAAACATCCTTGCGTTGTATACCGGTGCATGTGTCGTAAAGTATAAGGTGTTGGAGTCGGAGGGCAGCGATGCGGCCCCACCAGCTCCAACCACGGACTCTGCTGACTCCAGCGCCCAATGACAGTGCACCTTACCCGGTCTGCCACCGAGCCGGGGTAGGACACGGGTCTCTGGATGAAACCGTGTCCCCCGTGTTAAACCAGTAGACATTCCCGGTGGTGTTAAAGCAATGAATGGTTACATACACGTCTGTTGTCCGGTTTGGCTTATTCTCAAAGTCAAACTCCTTTTTTTCTAACGGTCGCTATTTGACAGCTAGCTAGCATGCTAATGTGTCAGCTAGCCAGGTAGCCCATAGATATGCTGCAACTGTGTGTATGTTACAAAGAAAAGTTCTGTATTTATGCGCGTTATGTGCTTTGGGTTGACACGTATGTCCGTTGTGTTCAGCTGTCCGCGTCCAGTCTGAATCTGCTGCTGCTTTGTAGCTATATAAATGTTACACGGTTAGCTTCCAGCTAGCATCAGGTTCATAATAGTGGAAGGACAATGCTTCAAGCTAACTCCAGCTAGCTAGCTAGCATGGAGCTGTCACAGCTCTCGGACCCCCAGAAAAAGACGGGCTGATAAATGACAGAAATAACGGACATTTCCTGTTTTTTGTAGTTTCTTTTTATGAGTGAGCATTGGTGGAATACACATTTAAAACCTTTACCGATGTAAAAGTACTAATGGCACACTAGAAATACTCAACTGAAAGTAAAAGTCCTGCATTCAAACCATTACTTACACTTAAAGTATGTTGGTATTATCAGCAAAATGTATTTAAAGTAAAAGTACTCATTGTGCGGTATAATGTTCCCTGTCAGTGTTTTTCTATTATATTTAATATGTTTGCATTATTACTGCTGCATTAATGTGTATATTGCATTTTACTTCTGTAGATGTTTGAGGTTGTGCTAATTGTAACTCCTTTTTATATACTGTTTAGTAGTTTAATATACAGCAATGCATCATATTCTATAGGATCATCACGTTTGTAGCGTTTCTCTCCTGTGAGAACCACATATCTCTAAAAAATTCAACTTTTCATCATTAAAACAGCTTTGTGAAGATGCTTTTTCCGGCTGGTCCAAGAGGCTTTTTAAACAGTTTATTTAGCTGAAGAAGTAGGATCATTTTCTCAACCTATAAAGGAAGACTTCATCCTTCAGTTTATCACAAACATTCAAAATCAACACACCTCATGTTTCATGTTTCATGTTTTTCACTGGACAGGAAGAAACTAGTAACTAAAGCTGTCACGCACACATAGTCGAGTAAAAAGTACACAATTTGCCTCTGAAATATAGTGGAGTAGAAGTATAAAGTAGCATACAATTCAAATAATCAAGTTAAGTATCTTGAATTTGTACTCAAGTACAGTACTTGAGTAAATGCACTAAGTTAGGCCTACATTCCACCACTAGTACAAACTAGGACCTGATTAGTAGTTGCTTTATGCTTTCGTACTCTATAGTCCACTGTTGGCCTACATATCGGTCAGTACAATGCTCACTGTATTTCACAGACTTAAACAGAATGAACAGTTTTGTTGTGAATGTTGTCAAAGCATTTAGCAGCGGTGAGGTTTCAACTCTTCAGCTGCAGTGACATTAAAATGTAGTTTGAAAGTTGAAACTCATAAATAAGTAAGATAGTGTCTCCTGTCTTTTTCATCCATGGCTGGAGCTTCAGGGCTGCTTAGTTTGGCATTACACCATGAACTTATCAACCCTGGACCTAACTGATAAGTCCGCGTTCCTCACATTTCTCTAGGCTTTCATCAACTTTTGGTTCTTCTGTGATGACCGTTTGAACAGAGAGAATAGACATGACATAATCGCAGTGTGCTGTCTGGCACAGTTAATTTTGGCACCCAGCTGTCCTGAAGAGGCTGAACTGAGGTGTCTCTGTTTATGTGTTTCACATACTTAAACATTTGCCAACCATTCAGAAAGACATTTATAGTTATTGTGAAACTTGGTCCTCATTGTTTATTAATCTGTTTATTTTTTCCAAATGAATAGGTTAATCGTTTGGTATAATAAGTTACAATTATCTCAAGCCCAAGTTAAAGTCTTCAATAGGCTAGCTTGTTTGTTAGACAATCAGTCCAAAAAAACAAAATGTACCAGTTTACTGTCACATAAAACAATGAAATAAGCACAACTGGAACCTTGAATGTTTGGTAATTTTGCTTGAAATATGACTTAAACAAGAATTATCAAAATCCTTTTCTGTAGATCAACTAATTGATTAGGTTAATAATCTCCAAGATTGACATGGTAATACACAAAGTATTATCCCAAGTCACTATTGTCCATTGCATTCTAACTTCTATGTATAAGATGAATTCAAGTCTAATATTTACAATCACTATCATTAATGTAAACATTTTCCCCTTTTTTTCCCCCCAGATTACCTTGATAATGGCAACAATAAAATGGCAATACAGCAGGCAGATAAACTGCTGAAGAAACACAAGGACCTACACTGTGCCAAGGTGGGTGACTAAGGGGAAATTCTCACCAAAAGTGTTGAGTTGTGTTTTTTTTTCCCGCTGTTGGCAGTGATTGGATGAAGCTTTTTCTTTTTTGTCTTCCTATATTGAGAGCCCTCGTTCAATGGTTTCCACCATTTGTGACTCGCTCTATAACTCTTTCAAACACATTAAACGTCTACTTGTGACCCCTTACGTACGGGTTGCATGTCTGAGCAGTTCACCGAAAGAGTATTTTTTTTCCTTTCACAGATTGTTTTTATAGACCTAAAAAGGTAAAACTATTTAGGATTTTAAAAGCAGAATGGCATAGTCAGAAAATATACTCTGTAATAATGTAAGTAGATGAAAATGGAACTGGCAAATCAGAAAACAGAGAAACCGCATAGCACTAAGTTTGAGTGCAGAACTTGGGCTGACAGACAAAAACCTCCTACAGAATGTAGCTTACTTCTTTTTAATGCATGTGGAAGTAAAACAAAAATCACACCAATCCCAAAGTTAAAAACAGTTACTAGTTCAGTCAGCGTGTTACTCAACAGTAAACGTAGAGTCTTAACTACAGTTGGCCATGAAATAAACACTACAGCACCACAAGGACTGAGCAGCTGAGTATATCAGCATCACCCCGAAGCGGAGTATAGTGACGGAGGTTAACTCGGAAGTAAGAACAACAACTTTGGGAATCTCCCCCGTGCTTCTCGACCGCAGTCTGCATCAATCTATTACACAAAAATAATATCACTACATATGTTATTATAGGTCTTTTCATAATATTACTTATTTTAATAGTCACAAGAAAGACATTATATAAATAAAGTAAAATATTAATTAATTAATTTTTTATTTAAGAAAACAAATGCCTAAAAGGATTCTTAACAAAGGAATTTGTGAAATAAATGTTACTCAAGTTCACAATGTATGATTCTCTCCATGTGATAATTAATCGTGATATTGATTTCAGATAATATTTCCAAGCCAGACCACAAAAACCCTTGTGAGAAACTCTTTAAAGTATTTAGTGAGAGGTTATACATCTCTGTGAGTTACTTGCAAGGAAAAACATTGATAATTAAGTGATATCAACAATTAGGTGGCCAGTGAGGCACACACAACCAAATTCACTCTCAGATTTGTCTGTGATTATCGACCTGGCTGTCATACATCCTGTGTGAACTTTAATTTTCTGCAGAAGTCAGGCTATTAACAGCTAACATCACCTTTCTCTGTTTGTTTCTCTTCTGTTCCTCCTTTTTTTTGTATTTCCTCCTCTTTTCAGGTACTAAAGGCTATTGGCCTTCAGAGGACTGGAAAGCAGGATGAAGCGTTCACTTTGGCCCAGGAAGTGGCCACTCTCGAGCCCACTGATGACAACTCGCTACAAGCTCTGACCATTCTGTACAGAGAGATGCATCGTCGTGAGTACACGCACACATGGACGAAGCCTGGTTATAGTACTAGAGTGACTGCATGTTGAATATTGTGCCCGTTGTTCACAGCGGAGTTGGTCACCAAGCTGTATGAAGCTGCGGTGAAGAAGGTTCCTCTCAGTGAGGAGTATCACTCTCACCTCTTCATGGCTTACGCTCGCGTGGGAGAGTACAAGAAGATGCAGCAGGTGAGAAAACTCAGGTCCACACTCTGCATATACAGTGCATTCAGAAAGTATTCAGACCCCTTCACTTTTTCAACATATTGTTACATTACAGCCTTATTATAAAATGGATTAAATTCACTTTTTTTTCTATACACAATACCCCATAATGCAAAAACAGGCAAGTAAAATTTTTGGCAAAGTGATAAAAAAAAAAAAATGAAATATTACATTTGCATCAGTATTCAGACCTTTTACTCAGTACTTTGTTGAGGCACCTTCGGCAGTGATTACAGCCTCAGGTCTTTTTTGGTATGACGCGACAAGCTTGGCACGCCTGTATTTGGGTTATTTCTCCCATTCTTCTCTGCAGATCCTCTCAGGCTCTGTCAGGTTGGATGGGGAGCGTTGATGCACAGCTATTTTCAGGTCCCTCCAGAGATGTTCGATTGGGTTAAAATCCGGGCTCTGGCTGGGCCACTCAAGGACATTCACAGACTTGTCACAAAGCCACTCCTGTGTTGTCTTGGCTGTGTGCTTAGGTGAACCTCCTCCCCAGTCTGAGGTCCTGAACGCTCTGGAGCAGGTTTTCATGAAGGATCTCTCTCTACTTTGCTCCGTTCATCTTTCCCTCGATCCTGACTAGTCTCCCAGTTACTTCTGCTGAAAAACTTCCCCACAGCTTGATGCTACCACCACCATGCTTCACTGTAGGTATGGTATTGGCCAGGTGATGAGCAGTGCCTGGTTTCCTCCAGACGTGACGCTTGGCATTCAGGCCAAAAGGTTCAATCTTTGTTTCATCAGACCAGAGAATCTTGTTTCTTATGGTCTGAGAGTCCTTCAGGTGCCTTTTTGGCAAACTCCAAGCAGGCTGTCATGTGCCTGTTACTGAGGAGTGGCTTCCGTCTGGCCACTACCATAAAGGCCTAATTGGTGGAGTGCTGCAGAAATAGTTGTCCTTCTGGAAGGTTCTTCCATCTCCACAGAGGAACTCTGGAGCTCTGTCAGAGTGACCATCGGGTTCCTGGTCACCTCCCTGACCAAGGCCCTTCTCCTCCGATTGCTCAGTTTGGCTGGCGGCCAGCTCTATGAAGAGTCCTGGTGGTTCCAAATTTCTTCCACTTAAGAATGATGGAGGCCACTGTGCTCTTCGGGAATTGTTTTTTACTCTTCCCCAGATCTGTGTCTCGACACAATCCTGTCTCGGAGGTCTACGGACAATTCCTTCATCTTCATGGCTTGGGTTTCTGAGTTGACATGCACTGTCAACTGTGGGACCTTTTTATATAGACCGGTGTGTGCCTTTCCAAATCAAGTCCAGTTAATTTAATTTACCACAGGTAGACTCCAATCAAGTTGGAGAAACATCTCAAGGATGATCAATGGAAACAGGATCCACCTGAGCTCAAATTTGAGTGTCATAGTAAAGGCTCTGAATACTTATGTAAATGTGATATTTCAGTTTTTTTCAGTTTTTTTTATTACTTTGCCAAAGCACCTGTTTTCACTTTGTCATTATGGGGTATTGTGTGGAGCTTGATGATTTAAAAATAAATAAAAATGAATGTAATCCATTCTATAATAAGGCTGTAATGTAACAAAATGTTGAAAAAGTGAAGGGGTCTGAATACTTTGTGAATGCACTGTAAACATGCAAACACACATGACTAACAGCTGTGGCTTTTGTGCTCCATTGGTAATTAAAAAGATGGACATATAATCAGAATAATGAAGAGGATGTTGATGACTGCATCTTCGCCCTTTACAGGCAGGAATGGCCTTGTATAAAATTGTCCCCAAGAATCCGTATTACTTCTGGTCGGTCATGAGTCTGGTGATGCAGGTATTGGCGAGCTTTTTCAACATAGACGTTCACATTTCCTGAATATTGTCATTATTCTGAAAATAACATGTTGTTTGTTGTGTAGGCCATCTCAGCACAAGATGAAAAACTGGCCCAAACCATGTTCCTGCCACTGGCTGAACGCATGGTGGAGAAAATGGTGAAGGAGGAGAAGATTGAAGCAGAAGCAGAGGTGAGTGAAGGATTGTTATGAGCTTGACTGGCCTTGAAAATGCATTTTAACACTTCATTTTAAATGTCTTTTAAAAAGAAATGGGCCTTTCTCTTCAGTTTTGCGGATAGCTTTACATTTGGTTTAGTTTCCCCCATTTTTTTAAAACTAGGAAACTACCGTATCAGCCTGAAATTTAAAACGACTCAACCCCCTCGACCAACAAAACGTTTTTTGGAAAAAGTATTTTTCAAGATATCAAACACTTTCAGAGTAATCTACTGTCAATCCAAGGAGAAGAGTCCTCATCCTTGGAGCCTGGTCTTCTCCAAATCCTCATCATGACACTGACCGATGATTTGATCTGCAGATGTTTGTGATTCTAGTTTCGACTCGTTTTCACTTATCAGAATTAATATCATGTGAAATGAGCCATCAGAAGCTCCTAAAGGTTTAAGTCTGCTCTATAAACACTTTTAGGCTGATTAACTTTAAAAGACTCACTATAAACGGACTTGAAGAAACTCACTATCCCAGCCACAATAAGGTTACAAGCGACCCATAATGCAACACTGTTCTGTAGAATAGAGTTGCAGCGTTACACTCTCGATCTGATGCTGTGAAAAAACAAGTGTTGGGTTCTGAAATATAATACAACCCTCACTTTTTCCTGTGTACGTTCCAGAAAAACAAATCTTCTTATAAAATATTAATACAGATAATTGGTCCAGAGTTGTTGGTACTATTTATAGTTTTTTTTTCTGGCTCTGTATTTGTGAATGTAGGTGCAGCTGTATTTTATGATCCTGGAGCGCTTGGGGAAGTGTGTAGAGGCTCTCGAAGTGATCAGGGGCCCACTTGGGGGTAGGTGTATGTGTTTCTGTACTTGTAAAGATCATCATCTGAAAGATCATCATCTTTATTCATAGAAACAATGGACACATTTATCAACATCTCTGTAAATACATAGGGCAGTAAGGCAAGGAAATAACAACGCAAGCATTCTCAAGATAAAACACAAATCATGCAGAGCTACAGATGTCATTGATAACATCCACAATTCAGGTAGCCAATGTGAAGCAACAGAACACAAATGTGGAACACTGTTTACAACCACATTTTACACAGCAGTCATATTTAGATAAAATATAATATAAACAAACAATAATTTAAATGTCGTCACCTTCTTAAACTAATGGCCTAATTCATATTTTAAAGTTTTTCAAAAAACTGAATCTAATATATTCTATATTTGTTTTTTGAAGAAAAAAAACAGAAAAATTTAAATTATGACTTAGGCCATTAGTTTAAGAAGGAGACGATATGTTACTTTAAATAGTTTGTTGTTTTAAGTTATTTAAATGGTAATATCGCATATTAAACACGCATCAGATTCAAAAACCTCCTGACCTCTTTATATTTTTATCTATCTATCTCTATCTCTCTATCTCTCTCTCTCTCTAT
>CALSCE010010647.1:5315152-5332037 GCA_943593645.1 Bovichtus variegatus
ATATATATATATATATAAATAAATAAATAAAAATCTCCTCTAACAGAGAAGTTGACCAGTGAGCTGCAGAGCAGAGAAAACAAGTGTATGATGCTCTACCAGAGACTACAACGCTGGCCAGAGTGCAACTCCCTGGCTCACAAGCTGCTGCTCAAAAAGTGAGTATCGGCTCTTAAAGACTCTTCTGTGAGCATGAGAAGAACCACACATGGGACATCAGTTACAAACCTGTGTGTTTCTGTTTCTAGTCCTGATGATTGGCAGTTCTATTCCTGCTACTTTGACTCTCTCTTCTACCTGATTGATCAGTCGTGGAGTCCTCCAGAAGAAGGAGAACAGTGAGTATAAAGGATTTTAGTGTGTGTGTGTAAAAACAAAATAGAGAATCAATTATGTGGTGGTCAATGTTGATATTGTGGCGAGCTGCCATTAATACATTAATGTATCGGAAACACTGTAATATTGTTGTGTCTTTCTGTCTGTCTCCAGCTGTCCGGAGGGTTCGGTGCATCACACTGTGGCTGAAGTGATGAGGTTTGTGGAGGACAGAATTAAAGAGGAGGACGGCAAAGACTCTCGTTCACTCAGAGGACCCTATTTAGCTCGTCTTGAATTAATGCACAGACTGAGAGAAAGGGGCTGTCCTGAAGAAAGCCTGTTAGGTAAAACACATGGACTGTAAAAACAGTTGCTTTTCTTGAGTTTCACCCTTTCCCAGGTGCTTTAGCCTTTTGTATGTGACTTTATGTGGCTTTAAACAGGTGAGCCTTTAGAGCTAATGGTGCAGTTCTTTGGGAAGTTTGGAGACAAACCTTGCTGCATCACCGACCTAAAAATATACCTCCATCTGCTCTCCCCTGAACAACATGTGCAGGTAAGTTACAGCATTGTTTAATAGACTCTTGTGAATTAAACGGTTGGCCTGTGATGTGAAACAAATTTCTCTCGTCACCTTTTTTAGTTCATTAACCGTCTGAGTGAAGCGGTCCCGCTGGGGGAGCAGGGAGAGGAGGGATTCGCTTTTCCAGAGGATACCAAAGCGATGCAGAGGCATTTGTGTGTGTGTCAGCTGAGTCGAGCACTCGGGCTGCATCACGCTCTCGATGTGGAAGGGAAACTGCGGCTTATCACGGAGCTCAAAGCTCACTATCATCATGGACTCAAGTTCGGTAGGAAAATACCCTTTGATTCACTTTTTCATAACATTTGTTAAGGTTAATCAGATTGTACACAAAGTAAAGAGGCATGAAATCTTGTTGCAAAATCACACAAACCAGACAGATGTGTGAAGTTAATAACTACAAAGTTAAATGTGTTTCATGCTCAGTGACTGGGAGAATGGAAGTCCTTTTTCATTGCCACTTTTGTCTGGTAACAACAGTGTTTCATCATCATGGCAGTAAATCAGTTCTTCCTCTGTCGCACATTGTTGTTGCATTTCCACAGCATCTGGAGAACCATGACGTATTGACAAATTATACTGACAACAGAAAGCAACACAGCCAACATTTTTCTCTTTGTAATTTACTGTTGAATCCCATGTTTCAATGGATGTAAGATGGGAATTATTCAGAGGTAGAAAGGAAGTCAAAATGATGACAATCTGCTGAGTACTATGTTTCTCTTTTCGTTTCCCCATCACTGCTTCTTTTTTCTCTTGTTTTCCCACCGTCTTGTCTCTCTTTTGTGTTTTGGGAAGTGTTTTATATAGCCTATTCTAAACATTAACAAGCGCAAATTATTTTTCTAGATTTATCGATTTTTGGTTTGGACTATAAAATATCAGAAAATAGTGAAAAATGTCCATCCCAGTTTCTCAAAGTCCAAGGTAATGTCTTTTAAAAGTCTTGTTTTGTCAGTCCAAAACCCAAAGATATTTGCATGAAAAATAATTCTAACAATTTAATCGATTTATCAAAATATGATGCAATAATCGTTGCAGCTCTTCATTAACATGATTTCTCCTAACGGTTGCTCAAACTATTCTTGTCAAAAAGAGTGGATTTACACCTTTTTGAGAAGACATGACCATGCTTAAACTAATCCTAGAAGCCAACATCATAAGGTGTTCAAGCCTCAGTAAGCCATTCACATGCAAAGCAAGTGTGGAAATGTTGCATGTACTTGTTTATGTAGCAATTAATTTGCATATGGAAAGGAGCAACGTTTCTGTCTGTCTGATCAGTGAACATATGGCAGCATTAGCATTTAACATAAGATTTTTAACCTTGTCCGAAACACAAATGTTATGCAACTCGGATGTTGGCTGGCAGCTCGAGCAGCAGCACGCTTGTCAAACATTGTCGGGCTATGTGTGTGTTCTTGCATTAATCACATTTGTGGGAACAAAATCTGTTTTCTTTTTTTTGCAAGGTTAGCAGTTTGTTGTAGGGTTTTTGAGATGGTGTTTGGCATGTTGTAGTTATGGTAAGATTCGGAGGAGCCTCCATCTTTCATGAAACTATTTTATATATTCTTATTGGGAGTTCTTGTGCAACGTTTGGCTTATGTATAAATTAGTTTAATATAAAAAAGATTTATATTCCTCAAATTTAGGTTTTGGTGTCAGTAACAAAACTCTGGGATTACTTTGGAACCGATTTTATGAATAAATATTAGAAAGTTTTTATTACTCTTGTTTTCCTGTGACCAGTTTGTTCTGACTTGTTGATTTCTGCCTTTAACAGGGAAGAATGCGCTGAAGACGGAGCTGCAGTTTTCTGATATGTATTGTCTCATGGCAGCTCATGTATACATTGACTTATGGAAGGAAACAGGTGAGTTTTTCTTTCTCTTCTTTCAGATCTCTTCTATGTTTCAGTGACGCCGTCTCTCAATGTGGTGCTCGGTGTTGTTGCAGGGAATGAGAACATGGTGTGGCAGAGTTTGGGTGTCCTCCAGGAGGGTCTGTCTCTCAGTCCCTCCAACGCCCAGTTCAAGCTGCTGCTGCTGCTCGTCTACTGTCACCTGGGAGCCTTTGAGCCTGTCGTGGACCTTTACTCCAGCCTGGATGCCAAGCATGTACAGCATGACACCATAGGGTCAGTACAAGTACACAGTTAATTGCATCTGTGCTTGTATTCATCAAGCGTCTCAGAAAATAATCGTGCCTCAGAGTATGGAGCACTTATGGACTGTGCGCTTATGTCTCTGTCTGAATGCCATCTCATAGCAGCTCCTCACAGGGTAGGACACCTTGAGCTCTTTTAAATATCAGAACAGATAGTTTTTGATAACCTTAGTTAAGAAAGTTGATAAAAATGCTTTTACTCCTAGCCCTAAAAGTAGAACCAGAAATTAGTTCAAATGGAACATTTTTGGCCAGCTAAGGCTGATTTCCCTCTGAGACGGTTGATTTAAAAACGAGCCCAGACCAGCGTTTACTATTATCGGCAAGAGATTTGAGTGTTTTTTTTTCTTTTTAATTTCCAGGTTTCTGTTAACGCGTTATGCTGAGTCATTGGGTCAGTTTGCTGCAGCCTCCCAGTCCTGTAATTTCTCTCTCAGATTTTTCCACTCTAACCAGAAAGATGTAAGTCCATCGCACTCTGTGATTACATTTCTGACACTTCTGAAGCTTGGGTCACGTGTGTTCTTATGTTACCTTGTTCAGTTCATTCTTTCATTCATCTCGCCTTCCCTCTTTCGACCTACCAGACCTCAGAGTATATCATCCAGGCGTATAAGTACGGAGCATTCGAGAAAATCCCAGAGTTCATCGCTCTCAGGAACAGGTTGAACCAATCACTGCACTTTGCCCAGGTCCGCACTGAGAGGATGCTGCTGGATCTGTTCCTCGAGGCCGATATGTGAGAATATACCTAAAATATTAAGCACTAAATTATAAGGACTTGTACTGTGGAGTTTTTAATTTAGATGTTTTTTATATATATATATATATATATATATATATATATATATATATATATATTTTTTGTATTTGTCTTCTAGTGTGTTGAGTCTGGAGGAGAGTGTGAAGGCCATGTCTTTGTCTCCAGAGGAGGATGACATCCCCTGGGATAATATGAGGGATAACAGAGATCTTACCGTTTTTACCAGCTGGGACCCTAAAGACAGGTATGTCATTATTTTCATTATAAAAGTAGAGGCATGTGGTCGCAGACAAGCCCTCGTATCTAAAGTAAGTGTCAAGTGTTGGCACCTGATTTAGATTGTGTTGTAGTCTGACTCTCGTGAGTTGCAAAGTTAAAAGAGAGGCATTATTTCCCGGTTTATGCCAGACTGTTAAGCCATATTTACATGATGGCAGAACATTAACATTTATTCTTGAGAACAATTTTAATGCTTTTTGTCATAGTTTTTTTTCTGTTTTCAAAGTTCTCCTTTTTATTTAGTTTTTGTCTCATTTTCATTGTGTAATAAAGGTCGTGAACAAATAAATGTCGTCATAATTTCAACCCGTGTGCCTCGTCCTTCCACAGAATGTTAACTGAGGAGCACCGGCGTCGGTCTCTAGAGGAAGAGTCTGTCTGGCTCAGGTTACGCTCTCTGACACTTCGCCTCCTCGCCTCTTTGTCCGATCTGGCACACACGCCATCGCAACAGAACTCTGAGATGACCAACGAAAATGGAGTCGGAGACAAGCTCACAATCCTCAGCAGTCTGCTCTCCCAGCTCAACCAGACTCTGCAGACAGCCGCTCAGATAGCAGAAAAACCCATACAAGTATGTTTAACACACAGGATGTACATGTTTGTGAAAGTTGAAGAAAAATTATTCGGGCAGCAAACCTGCTGTTTCACTTGTCACACGTACACACCAGCCTACATCCATCTCATACATAAATTCTCAATAATATTAAGAGAAAATAAAGAAGACTAAAAAAGAAAGAAAGACAACTGTTGTGCTTAACACGTCCACATTCACAGGGATTTGTCCAATTTTTAAATCAGGACAGAAAATGTTGCCAGATCTTATAAAACGTTCTGGTTGAGCCTGATACATATTTATAAAAGAAGCAGAGTTCCTCTTCCCGTTGCAGCTCAGTGTGTCAGTGACCTACAGTGACCTCGTCTATACATTAATAATGAGTGCTGAAACAATCCTCCATCTTTCTTATGGCTCTCATATTTTGAAGCAACATTTCATTTCAAATGAAGTTCGATTTTTGTTTATCCCTCGAAATGAAATAATAATTTTGGTTTGAAATAAAAAATAAACATCTCCACATAATCACCCTTTTTGTTGTGAAAGAATGAAACTCTTTGCAGTACATCTGAATGACATAGTTTTAGAAATATGTGGAGTTCATTGCTGTAATGATGTTTTCATTGTTCTGCAGTATCCATTCCTGGGACCCCCCTCCACCCGCCTGGCCGCAGCTCTGTCTAGTGGGAGTTGTCAGTGCCAGGCTGCAGCACTCCAGCTGTCTGTCTACCTACAGGACCTGGAGACTGTCGGACTTGGTAAGAAGAGATGACAGTAACATGAAGCAGATCTATGCTCGCTTAATGCTTTTTATACTCACCCCTCCTTTCTTTCTTTGTACCTTCTTAGATGAGTCGTCAGAGCTTCAAACCCAGATCTGTAACGGTTTCAAATCATTAGTAGTTCAGCTTCAAGGTGAGTTAGCTGCTGGTTTTTCTGACCCTCTAGCACAGTAAACTGCAGAGGTGTATTCGGTGTCTGTAAAGTTTCACATGTCTTTCTTTCTCTGCACAGAAATACTGAATAAATGCAAAGGGGATTTATTGGAAATGAAAGAGAGCAAATTGAAAACCCAACCTTCCTTATTAGAAAACCTTATCTTCTTTGTTGAGGTGAGACATCTCTTCTGCCAAACTATGTTCTACCTGCTGTATACTGGATCTGATGTGTTTTTAAGTTGTAACATATTTATTCTGCACAGACGGTGTGCATAGTCTTGTGGATGGCTAGTCACTGTGCCAAGATTCTCCGACCACTCAAGACTAGTCTACAGAAGAAGAAGAAGAAGAAAAAGGATGCAAACACAGCTCTGGTACAGTTTCCCTTTTTAATCCTCCTCATGTGCTCATCTATTAGTAACACTGTTCTGTAGGTCACTGAGCACTTTAATGGTGACTCTCCACTGATGATTCGTGTCTCTTGCAGCCAGCGGTGGTGTGCGGGTTCCAGGAGCTGACAGGGAGTTTGCAGGACCTGCTGACTCAGGCTTTGGAGTATATAAAGGAGCAAGAGACTGGCATAGTAGCCCTTAAACTGGCTGGTTTAAGCTTGGAAGGACCCACACAGGTGAGTGTGCAGACAGTTTCTCTTTCCCTCCTCTCATGATTTCCATGAACACGTCTACATTGATTCATAAAGAAACAACATAAAGATAATTAGAAGGTCCTCGCTTTTTTATTGAAGCATTTGATCAAATCAAGAAAAGAAAAAAAAACAAACACAGAACATAATATAAACTTTCTGTTCATCTTTGACTTTATGGCCACCAAGTTTTATCAGGTCTCTCTTGAGGATGACACTGTGTCTTGATGAGATTACCTGTCTAAATAAATCCTGTTAAGGCCACCAAAAATGTACTTTGGTCACCAAATTTAGGGGCTTTGTCACCTGTGGAGATGGTGCTTAAAAATGTTAGCGTATATATCCCTGAATTAAAAATGTTGCTGAACCTACAGATTAAAGTAAGTATTTGTAAACAAGGAGCTACTTTGAAGCCCCTTCTTCACCTCTCTATTTGAATGCATGATCAGCTGATGTCCTGGCTTGAATGTATCTCATATTCCCGCTTTATTTTCTGTTTTTCAGGAGGAAGTGTCGTTTACGAAGGCTGCTATGGACAAGGTGCAGAGCAGTTACCTGCGCTCACTACAGGAGGTGGGAGATCTGCTCAAGAAGAGAGCAGAAACTATAAAGAACCTCAAGATCTGAACACCATCACACCCCCCAGATAAAGATGACTTTACCCCCACCATAAGAACCCCTACACCACCGTCTGTGAGCCCACCAGCTAACCTACGAGTCCTACAACCCGCCCGAGCACACAGTTGTCACTGACCTCCTTCCTTTCCTGCATATTTCTCAACTCGGCGTTTGTGAGCTCTCAATCTGGATTTCTTGTTTTTCTTTTCCTGTTGCGTCAACACACACTCTGGAACATTTGCAACTCTTATAGCACACAGGCTTGTAAGTAAACTCATGAATTTTTATATAGCAATTATAAGTGAAACTGAGGAAAAAGACATGCTCCTTTTTAAAAAAAGAAACCTAGAGCAAATTAGGAAAAATGAATAAGCAGTTTTAGATGAACTAATCTCATAAATTATTGTACATAGTAAAGAGCAACTACCATAACCCTCCTTGACTAAATGAGAATATAAGACACAATAAACCACTATTCTCTTTGTTTGTCAGTTATGTTTTCCTTTTTATTCCTCACTTTGTTTTTCTGGTGAGAACAATAAAAGGAACACACACACCCACACTGGGACTGTTAACACTAAGGAGGAAAGTTATATCAATGTGCTGCTTTTCCAGCCGTTTCTTTCTGTCAAGAGCGAGCAGGCACAATTTTGCATTGAACTGATGCGCTCTGTGGAAATATGGACACCCGGCTACCTACAGACTGTTTCCCATTCAAGAATTCTTTTGTCAGTCTTTTCTTCTTTTTATTTTTTTTTATTTTTTATTTTTGCTTTGTGTATCTTGTGTTACTTTAGAAGTGGAACCACCTCTGTAGTTGCAGTATTATAAAGAGAAATGGTGGGATGAGTTAACGGACATTTTTTTAAAAGCCTGAATTTTCTGCCTACTATAGTTTCTTTTTTTTTATTTAATTTTTTTTTAATACCGGTAGAAGTGGTGCTTGTAAACTGTAGAATTGGGTTGTTCCAGCACAAAAAATATAATTTAGGATTGAATAATCACAAGCCTTTAAGACTGGGCTGATTATAATTATTTAAGAGACCATAAGCGGTCATTCTAACACAAATGTTCATTAAGAACAGTTAGTTTTTTTTTTTTTACTCAAATCATCCACGTTGTATCACTGCAGGCATGGAAATTCTAGCAAAATGCAACAGCAAGCAACCACTTAAAGAGAAAATCATGATAACCCTTTCATGAATATCCATATATGTAGTGAAAAAATAAAAAATACAAGTGCAGAAATTAATATAATTTGCTAGAATGCATGTTTTGGCATACAGTATGTGCTCTAGTTTAATCCAGACCGGAACATTAAGAGGATTTTGACCCAGATCTACAGTTATATTTAGCCAAGATGCAGCTCTGTAGAAAATTATATTCTGGGGTTTCCTTCTGTCATAAACTGCTCAAATGCAGACAGATGTTTTTGACAGACAAACATTGGACCTAATTGTAAATAAAAAGTTGAGGCAGCATTTTCAGAGTACAGTGTGAAAGGATATTGGTGTGTTTTTAAAATGAGCTGCAGTAGATACGATTTGTCCTCTGTTAATGTTTTTGTCATTCCCGTTAAAGACACCCCCCCCCCCCCCCCCCCCCAACAATGTTTCATCAGCTGCAGCATCTTCTACTATTGTACATAACCAATGGGAGATAAAGACAATAGTTTACAAATATCACCCAGGAGCACTGATGGACGACTGCAGGTAGTGTGCAGTTGGATTTTAGTTTTGTTTTACTATTTTATTAAGAATTTTGCAGAGTGATATAAAATTTGGGAGTAAATGGTGACTCCTCCCCTTCCTGTTAGCATACAATCGCATACACATCTAGTAATTGCCCTCTTTTTTCTTTTTACACTCGAGCCCCATCTGTCTGAATGGATCTGTGGCTGGAGAGAAGATGTTTGTGATCTGACTACATGTTGTTGAGGTTCTGAATAATGGTTGACAATCTGGAGTGTCATCTCACCACCCTCTTTTGTTAGAAAATGGAAAACAGAAACACTGGAATGTCAAAGCTTTTTTTAATAAAAAAAAAAAGTTAATGTGAGAATTTGGTTGTGGAATGTCTTCCTCTCTATTTATTTTTATTTAAAAGCAGCTGCAACAATTCGATTATGGACAGAAAATGAATCCTCAACTGTTTTGATAATTGAATAATGGTTTGTCATTTTTCATATTAATTTGTTCAAGCTGCTCAAATGTGAGGATCTGTTGTTGATTTGATGAAGTCACCTTGGACTCTGGGGAACTGTTTGTAGGCAATTTTCTAATATTTCATAGACAAATGTCTAATCATTTAATTAAGAAACTAATCTGAAGATTATTTTATAATTTAATAATCTTTAGCCGCAGCCACAAAAAGCGGTGTCCACACTTTTTTCCTGTGGTTTCAGTCACTCCTCTGAACTTTGGGATGTTCAAGTATGAACTTTTTTTTTTTTTAACTTATTTTACATTTTTTATCTTGAATGTTGGTGTGAACTGTGATTTTATCAAACCAAATTGAGGAACTGGATTTTCTGATTATAATTTTTTTTAGATCCAAAAATAACCAATTGACTTTTAGCAACTTGAATATTGGAAACAGGGATTTTATATTCGAGTTTGTGAAAAAACAACCTTGAAGTCAATATTACCAATAGATCCTTTCAATATTGTCATATTGTGGCTTTTTTGTAAAAATTATAGTTTTGAAATTCTGTTTTTTTTATATTTAACAATGTTATTTATAGGATTACAATCCTTATGGCCTTTCTTTGTTTCCATACAATTATCCTACCAATTCCAAAATAACAATGTACATACTGTAATTTTTAGGCAGTGTGTTCTGATCATAGATGTACTTTTTGTTCTTTTTATGAGAATCCAATTACATTTTTGACACAATTTTCAATTATTAATATAAAATCTTTAACAGGTGCAGTAAACACTCTGTCCTGCAGGTGGCAGCAACATATCAATTATTGCTGCTTCATTTTATACACGAAGAAGAACAACATACTAACAGCTGTAAATACACAGAGGAAAGCTAGCTGAAGCCTTTAGACAGCCACAGCGTAGTAGCTATTAAAACACAAATGTAATCTTTCTGGTAGGCGAAGATAAAACCAGTATGACTAACATACTGGTGTGACTAGGCTAAAAGGTGTTTTGTTTTACTGCCTTTACGGGTTTGTATTTAGTCGTTAGCCCATTAGCTTGCTAGTCACCTAGCTAGCTGGACGTGTAGCTGATTTAGCTTGCTAACTGTCACCGGGTTGTTTTTGTTCTGTGTAAAAGTGGCAAGTTCTTTAAATACACATGAGTGTGTCTATGGTTGTTATCCGTCTGGAATTAGCCGACCAGTCTCCTTCTCCACAAGGTTTCCAGTACTCAGCTGGTGAGTTAAGTTTCTTATAACATAGCTAAACGTTAGTCATTGCTTTTGTGTTCAGTTGGCCAGGAAGCTAACATGCAGTGACAACAGGAGAGGGCTGTTGGACAGTTAATTCTTTTCAAAGGTAGACGTTTTTTTATTGAATTAAACCAGGAGTGTAATGTTACTAAGTACATTCTCTTACTCAAGTATTTACTGTACTTAAATACAAATTCAAGGTACTTGTAATGGAGTATTTCTATTTTACTTAACTTCATTTCAGAGGTAAATATTGTACTTTTACATTAGTCCGACAGCTTTAGTTACTTTTCAGATTACAATTTTTCATTTATTTTCTGTGCAGTGATAATCCTGTATCACCAGAAGTGTTCATTTTGAATTCTTGTGATGAACCGGAGGATGAAATGTTTCTTTTATGGTTTGAGAACATTCTCCAACTTCTTAAGCTTGATAAACTATATATATATATATATATATATATATATAAAAAGAAAAAAACCGGAATCGGCTGGAGAATGCATCGTCACAAAGATGAAAACAGGGCTGTTTTTCCGAGCTCATGAAAAGTTTACTTTTTAGAGATACGTACTTACAGGACATATGATGATTTTATAGAATATGATACGTTGCTGTAGGTTAAAATACCCAACAGCATATAAAGGAGTTTAAACCTTAAACATCGACAGCAGTAAAATGCAACATGCACATTAATGCCGCATTAATATTTATCCAGAAACATTGTATGATAATAAAACACTTGATGGGGAACATTTTACTGCACAATGACTACTTAAATTTTTCATACTTTAAGTACATTTAGCTGATACATACTTTTACTTTAAGAAAGGTTTTGAATGCAGGACTTTTACTTGCACTGGAGCATTTTTATCATGTGATATTAATATTAGAAGTATAATTCAAACAAAGGTCAAAGTTTCCTATTTGTACGGTTAAATTCAGGAACATCACCATTAGCCTTAGACCGGCAGGTTAAGTGCCGCTCCAGAGGAGGACAGACTTTGTTTGTTGGGTAAGTTTGGTGAAATTGAGAATGTTTTATTTTCCTGTCTACGTACAAATAGATATTTGAATAATGTATGCCTGTTATGTTGGGATACTCTGTGGTCCAGTTTGTTCATTAGAGCTCCCAGTAACTCTGTCCTGTCTCTTGTTTCTATTATCTTCAGTTGAAGGCATGTCGGAGAAGGAGCTGCAGGAGAAAGCTTTGGGTGTAGCCAAACACACTCTGAGTGGAAAGACGGATCTGGAGAGAGCAGCTGTACTGCACCAGCACATTGGTAGCAGAGCCATGGGGGACATGGTTATAGAAACATTTGAGCCCAGTCCAGGTAAACACATGCAGCATTCCTTTAAAACAGACAAGCAAGATGGTTCCGGACATAGTACATTATCAGATTAAAGCCTGATATATCTTCCTTCTCTGTGCCATAGAGCTCTATTGTTGTCCAAAAATCTATTAAAAACACACATATGGGCCACAATGTTACACAGGGTGACATGTTCCTTCTTTACCATGAACACACACCATTTGATCAAAACATACAGTGCCTGTTTGTACTGTGTATATATAAGTTGACACATCATTATTATGTTTATAATGAATCCTTTTCTACAAGTACATTCGCATTTATCTGTACACATGTATTTTCCTTTTTTTTTTTATTATCTAATTTCTCATTCACAAATGGAAATATTTATCTCGCAATTGCACTGTATATTGAGCATTTTTCAATAAAACAAAGCTAAAAAAAAAATTAAAAAGAGTGGCCAGTTGTTTTAACAAATTACTGAGCCTTTTTAAAAAAAATAAAAATGGAAGTCTACATTTGTGAGGTGTTTTTAAAGATTGAGAGTTCAGCTTAGGGAAGTCAGAAAGTATTGAGAGATGGACTAACACATATTTAGTTTTGGTGTTTTCATGTGATTTGTTGACAATGAGAAAAATATAGATAATCAGCAGCTTTACTCTTTAAATACATAAAATAGTGTTTGTAAACTGCTGAATTGTCACTAGATAAAGGAGGAGGGGAAGACTGCGGTGGTTCAGCAGAGCAGGACAGTGAACCTAATGCTGCACAGGCCGAAGCAGAAGTTCTGGAGGGCACTGAGGGTTCACAGGACAACAGTGAGGCGACGGGCGCTGCTCCTGACTCCCCCTCCAAGCAGCTGCCGGACCAGATCTCTTTCTTCAGCGGGAACCCGTCAGTGGAGATCGTCCATGGTATAATGCACCTCTACAAGACCAAGTGAGTCGCACCGGACATGTTTATTATTGCTTCAGAGGTATAATATCCACTGTTCAATATGATGTGTTTTGTTTGTTTCATAGAGTTTATTTATAAGTTTTCCGTCTCATACAGAAATCTGAATGCTTGAATTGAAGTGACATGAGTTTAACCCCCTTGCACCCCACCCCCACCCTTCTTCCAGGTGACAATCATGAGGGTTGACAATTAGATTACAAAAGTAGAACTACAAAATTAAATCTGTATCCAAAAATGTATGTTGCAGATAAGTTTTTGACATGGGTAGTAAATGATGAACAGGTTTTCTCCTCTGATCCACGCACTAAGTAGCTAACTTTCTCCAAAATAAGTAGAAACATCACCTGTAAACAATATAAGACGGTGAGCAAACATTGATTCACATGCAATTGCATTTATGGGGTCGAGAAAGCCCTTTCCCATTCTTGACAGTTTTTTGTCTTGTTGCAGCAAAATGACATCGCTGACTGAGGATTGTAGACGCAGCGCTATGGTGTGCATCCTGACTGTCCCTGCCACCATGACCAGCCATGACCTCATGAAGCTTTTGGCACCTTTTAATGATGTCATGGAGCATATGAAGATCATACGGGACTCTACCCCTAACCAGTACATGGTTCTGATTAAGTTCTGTACACAGGTAAAATCTCTTTTAGCCCAAAGTGAGGTTTTTAGGAGGTTACCGTGTGTTTTTATACTGTGTGTCTGTTCCTATCTTTGCCAAAAGATCAGTTGAGCTCTGACTTTTCCGTCTTCAGTATCAGCCATAATAACTACTGTGCTGTGCTGTGTTCATGTTCTGGAGGGAAGTTCAGGCACACAGGAATTCCCAGTTGGCTGATTAATAGCATTACATGCACACTGTTAGTTTGCAGCTTTAGACTTTGGACTCTTTGTAACGTATGTGGAAGTTTGTCTCTATATTTCTAACTTTAGTCACTATCTGACTTAATGCTGCTCTTCTCTTCTCTGTCTTATTTTAGGCAGATGCAGACAGTTTTTACACAGCCTGTAATGGCCGCCAGTTCAACTCCATTGAGGATGCAGTGTGTCAACTGGTGTATGTGGAGCGGGCAGACGTTATTAAGTCTGAAGAGGTAACTATACTCGTAACAATGGATTCCCTAATTTATTCTTAACATGTAACCATTACTGCTGCTAACTATTTATTAGTATTTTGAACGGTTAATCAACAAAATAAAACTAACTATTTTCATAATTGATTATTCATTCATTCAATGAGCCCACATGCACAATGGGAGGGTTTTCTGTTTTTCAGGGTTTTTTTAATCATTGTAAACTGAATATCTTCGGGGTTTTTTGACTTCTTTTTTTTCTAACTACTTTAAAAATCTCCCCTCTCCCCAGGGAGCCAGTCTGCCAGTGATGGAGCTGACCGAACTGCCAAAGTGCACCGTGTGCCTGGAGAGAATGGACGAGTCAGTTAACGGCATCCTCACCACTCTCTGCAACCACAGCTTTCACAGTCAGTGTCTCCAGCGGTGGGAAGATGCCTCGTGAGTTGTACACACACACACACACACACACACACACACACGCAAAACAGTGCTGTTTGTCTGCTTTGGGTTTATCTTTTTCACTGACACTCCTACTGCATGTATGCAACAGTTCATTAGATTATGTGTAAATATAGGACTGATCTACAACCCTGTAAATAGAGGAACCTTCTCACCAGTGACAGAATCACATGCTCTCACTCTCACCTGATTCTTAGTCCACTGGTTATTTCTCCAGGCTTCATGTCATGTAATGTTTGTTTTTGTCCTCCTCTTTGCATGTATTCTTCTGTTTCACAAAGAACCGCTGCACACAATAGATGAATATGTATGTGCTCTGTTACCAGGTGTCCTGTGTGTAGGTACTGTCAAACACCCGAACCAGTTGAAGAGAACAAGTGCTTTGAGTGTGGAGTGCAGGAGGTAACTGATATCAGTTCTGGAGCTTCTTTTCATTTGCTTTTTATTCATCAATTTTTTTACTCAACGTTTTTTCCCTCTCTTTTTTTTTTCCGTAGAACCTGTGGATTTGTTTGATCTGCGGGCACATCGGTTGTGGTCGCTACGTCAGCCGGCATGCTTACAAGCACTTTGAGGAAACACAGCATACTTACGCTATGCAGCTCACTAACCACCGTGTCTGGGACTACGCAGGAGGTACTGAGTTTGTGCGCGAGTGTTTGTGAACTGACACGTGTTGCTAGTTAAGGATGGTGATAGTAAATTAAGAGACCAAAAATGTATGGCTGTCAAAGCGGCTTTAATCAAGTTTGACCACTAGAGGGCAGCATAATACCTAAAGGAGTTGAGAGACGTTCCCTGTTAGTCATAACTTTAGAAAGTTGTTATGGCTAATATGCAGTGGTGGAAGTACTCTCATCATTTAGTTAAGTAAAAGTAGCAATACCACTGTGTTAAAATACCCACAGAGTCAGATGTATTCAGCTTGTTTTGTCAAAACCCAAAGATATTTAATTAACAATGATGTAAAACAGAGAAAAGCAACAAATGTGGAGCATTTTTGCTTAAATAAATGCCTAAAACAATACATTTTCTGTTGATTTTTAATTGATTGTTTTGGCTCTAATCCAATGGACCTACTTTTTAAATTATGTTTGGGTATTTTTGGTAACCGTAACTGACCGGCCTGTGGTTCCAGATAACTACGTACATCGGCTGGTGGCCAGTAAGACTGACGGGAAGATGGTGCAGTATGAGTGTGAGGGAGACACCTGCCACGCGGAGAAAATTGATGCACTTCAACTAGAGGTAAGAATTTCCTTTTTATTGTTGCTTTGTTTTTGCTAAATCAACACAGAAATGTTCTCATTAGTTCTCCATGTATGCAGTACTCGTACCTGCTGACGAGTCAACTGGAGTCCCAAAGGATTTACTGGGAGAATAAGATCGTTCACCTGGAGAAGGAGACAGCTGAGGAGGTACTGAGTGCTACACACACTACAGGCTTTAAATCTTTGAATAGTTTTTAAGTGTCTTTTAACTCTTGCAGATAAACAACATGAAGACTAAATTTAAGGAGACCCTGGAGCGATGTGATAACTTAGAGCGACGGTTCGGAGAAATGGGCAAAGAGAAGCAGGGCATCGAGAAAAAGTAGGTGAAGACTGAATCAGTTTCTGAATCGGTCTCTTTTGTTGCGTTAATTTGTACTTCGTCTTGAAGGTACACTTTGCCTGCCATTTTTGAAATTGTTCTATGAAAGGAAAACTATAGCAAGAGCTGCAAAAATAAAAGCGGAATTGTAATGAACCTTAATTTTCTTATAAGAATTTACAAAAACAACTCCTTTTAAACCCTTTGCTGTGGAGAACTTACAGCTGATTCTGTGTTTTAACGCTCAGGTGCACTCAGTTGAATAGTCGAGTGGTGAAGCTGAGCCAAGAGCTGAAGGAGGAGCAGGAGATGAACCGCTGTCTGAGAGCCAATCAGACGCATCTGCAGTCCCAGCTGGCAGAGGAGGAACACAAAGCGAAAGAGAGCGGTGAGTGAGGAGGCAACGATAACTCATGTGAATATTAATCGTTTCTAAATCAGCCAAATAGTTACGTTACGGAGGTTATGGTTTCCGTTTGTTTTTGTTAGGCTGTTTGTCAGCAGGATTATGGAAAAACCACTGGCTCCATTCTCATGAAACTAGGTGTGAGGGTGTAGCATGGACCAAGGAAGAAACTATAAATCACAGGGCAGATGCACTAAAATGTGAACGAATGCGGTAAATAATTTGAGTCTGTTGATTTTTTTTAAAAATTTATTTCGGCAACACAAGAAGCGGGAAAAAAAACACACAGTAGCAAATATTGTTTTTAGTGTTAAGATTTCAATTTTATTTCAGTAAATATCAAGATGTTGTTGTATGTATACAGATTTATACCAAGATCATTTTAATGATGTAATACCGTCACAGTAGATAGATGGAAGCTCTTTGGCAGCGATGGAGAAGGCAAGAGAGAGTAAACAAGTTTAATTTTGGCCTGTTGAGTTACGGGCTGAGCAATATGACGATATCGCAAAATAATAATGTCAATCGTATATATGTTCTATATCATTTCTATCGCGATACAGGCTAGGCCTATATTTTATTTAGTCTATCATTTTACTTGAAACTGTTATGCTCATTTTGCAGTTGCACTGTTTTCTGCAGGAGAAAATACTCAGTACTTTTCAAGTATTTAATTCACACAGGAGTATACAAATATAGGCTTTACCATGTTTTTATTTCACACAGACAATTTATTTATTGTATAACCAGAAAACATGCTATATCGTGATATATATATATATATATCTATATATATATATATGTATATC
>CALSCE010010647.1:5332437-5359741 GCA_943593645.1 Bovichtus variegatus
ATATATATATATATATATATATATATATATATCATTTCAAGATCTGAAATGACCTGTTTAGTGATAGAAGATTTGGGCCCTAACGGAGTTACTCTAATGTTAATTATCAACAGCTCTACAGGAGAAACTACTACCTGAATGTTTTGTACACAGGTCTTTGCCAGTGAGAGAAGAGGGATGACTCATTTATTAGCATCATAGTTTAGCAAACCTGTGTATGTCTCAAAAATGAGAATGAGTTACAGCGTGCTCCCACGTTTATTATTTTCACATTTACACTTTTACGTAAAGGACATACCACAGGAGAATACAGTCATTTCATCAGGTTCATTTTGCAACCATACTTGATTTCAGACTAAAGAATCAAGAGCAACAGGTCCTTGCAAGCAATACACAACAGGAATGTGTTAGGAGAGTACTTCCTTATTTATACGGTAATATTTGCAAATCAAAAACAAATTATTGCTGGAGCCACATTCAGCAGGTAGACAGGAGGTGGACAAAGTTAAAGAAACACTTAAATCGGCTAATTGCAAGTTGATTAACAAGCCCTCTTTTTTTCTTGCAGTGTGTGTTTTTAATATATGGGAATAACCCGAGAGCAGCATTTACATACATGCAGTACTGGCCTTGGAAGGTTTTTGTCACTACTTTGCCTGAGGGCAACGTAAATGTCAGCTGAATGGAAAGTTTAGGTCTACAGTTTAGACATGCCGGTATTTTTCCTTCAGCATTTAGCTCTGAGGATGTGGATTGTTTGAGCAAATGTTCCCCATCGCATGTTCTCTCTGGAAGACACGCACACGCACTGTGGGCCATTTCCCTTGTTTTGATGAGTGGGATTTGAAAGTTTAATCAACAGCCTTTGCAAAAATGTTACTGTTAAAACCATAAGAACAGAACCGCTTCTGTTTGTAAACTGCACTTTTTTCATTAGCACAAGTTTCCGCTTCCCTTGTATTAACGTTAGCATGTGTTAGTTAATTGATTCATTACTTTTGTTTTAAGTGACTGTAGTCAGAGTTTAGTCGAGGGATGTTATGGTTACACCCACGCATTAGATATTTGCTAGCTCACTGGCTTAGGTTGACTCAAGTTCGCCAGCACGTGTGTAAATAAATCCATGCTGCATTGCACTGTGAAGATTATGTTGACAGAAGGGATTTTTCAGAAGACATTTAGACAATTTCTTACTACAAAGATGAATTTGTGGAATTTAGAAAGTCATTATTTGAGCTTAACTTTTCATATAACAATTCTTGGATTTTTGAGGCTGATGCCGATAATGATAAACAGTATTTGAGAGTTAAAAAATCAGATGAGAGATCTGCCAACATCTGTCTGTTTTCTAAAAAAACACATGTCATAACTGGAGTATTTCACCATCTTGGGTTTGGCTGGTTAGCGCAGCAGTGGCACAGGATGTAAGTATAACTGCTCTTCGGGCGACATGACACACATTACATGTGTCAGTAAAGGTCCAGCTGTTCAGAGGTTTCACACTGATCCAGCTGTGGGTACATTTAGATCTATGTTTATTATTTATGATTATGAGTGTTGTTATGTTAAAGCTCGTGTAGGTTTCTTCACTCTTTGCACATCTTTCCTAATGTTTGTAGGTCTAAATGTTGATTTCAGACAGCATAGACGGGAAGTTCACACAACTATGTGGCTGCCGCAACCTTTGAGGCCAGCCGTGAGGGTTGTATACATTCAATAGAATATTACACATTTTGGATGTAAAGAGTTTGTACTGCATCCTTTAGTTTACAAGTTAAGGGATCTGTACATGCATCAGTAATTGGGTGATGCTTCCTGATGACACATTAAAGCAGCTATACTTATATTTTTAGAACAATGTGAATTATCACCTGAACCGGCAACTCCCCTCGGCTTTATGCTTCAGCTTAATAGTGAGTTTCAGCGCATTGTTCATCTGTCCGGCCCACAACTTCCCTGTTCTGGTTCACCCTCACTGCTCGCATGGCGTCGTTTTCAGAGACAATGGTCAATGATGTTCACACTTTGTTTTCGCTGCCACCAAATGGCGGTAAACAATCAGTTATTGCATGTTTAAGAAATCGTTTTGTTTTTTTTTTATTTGTGAAAAGTAGTTTGAAGTTTATGTTACATCTGTTTGTTGTCTGGTGTTTCCCTGTAGTTGAATGTAAAGACGGGGCAATAGCAGAACTGCAGGAGCAGCTGAGAGACGTGATGTTTTATCTGGAAGCGCAGCAGCAGATCGAACACCTGCCTCCGGAGGCTCGCAGTGAAATCCAGGAGGGACAGATCAACATCGGAGCCAGCCCGTCAGACGGCGCAGGAGCAGGCCCCTCCTCTGGCAGAGGCAGGAGAGGCCGGGGCAGGAAGAGGAGGTAGGCGGCGAGTAAAATCTACTGGAACATGCTGGAAAATATCGCCGCCTCTTAGCGTGGACACACGGCTGAGCTTTGTCCTTGTTGTTAACGTGTGTCTACTACATCATTGTGGTTCCCTAGAAAGCACTCTGAGGGGAAATGAAGACTGGACTGTAGGCGCTCAACTTGTTGAAGAAAGATTAAATAGTGATGATATTTACCTGCACAATTCTCCACCTTTTAACTTAATGTAGCTTCCACAAGAGGAAACGTGGAACATGTGGACCGGTGGCGCGGTCATTAAAGACACCAAATTCCAAATATATTTAACATCTTTTGTGATGTAAACATATTCTGCTATTCCCAAATCTAAAGAGAGTAGCTATTTTGGTCATAAATGTTATTTATTTGATCAAAATGATGTCCATTCGTTCCCAGTTTAATACCCTGTAATAGTACTTCTTTTCAAAGTCTGTGACATCTTTATATATATTTCTTTCTTTTACAAGTGAGAAATTTGGCGAAGAGAAGCTGATGGATGAATGTTTGCTTTGTGTAAAAGGAAAATGACATTTTTCTAAATAATTTTAGGCTCTTTCTGTCCAAGTAAAATGCAGAAATGTTTTTTTTTTTTTTTCTAAATTATTCCTCAATAGCTTCCAAAACTAACACTGAATTCTACTCAGGATGACAAAGATAAACAGAAACGTTGATTTGTCTTTGTTGCTTTTTCTGAGCCGTGCAGTTGATGGATGATGGAAAGTCCAGGGACAGAAGCCAGAGCAACCCCACTGACAGGAAGCTTTTTGGGGAGGAGCAAGAAGTGTGTTTACCCTTTAATCTCTAGGTCAGTGATTCCCGACCAGTAGTATGTGGATTTTCTTCTGTTACTTCCTGGTTAATACAAAAGCCCCCGCTACTACTGCATTTAGCAGTTACTTCCTGGTAAATACAGACCCTTGATAACATCACCTTGGGCAAAAAATGAGTCGAGAAAATAATCTGCAGTTTAATCAATTACGAAAGTGGCAGCCTTAGTTATAATGGTTATATTAGCTCCACATTGTTGAGCTGCAACATTTGAATGTTCCTTACTTCTTAATGCATCAGTTATAACAATCCAATCATTTAAAATAACACTCTCAATGGGACAATAGTACTTTTACTTTTGATACTTTTTTTTGTACATTTTGCTGCTCATACTTAAGGTTGGGAACCACTGATCTGGGTCACGTTTTATGACCCATGCTTGTGTAAGATGTGAGCCTGCACATCTGCCCTGTATACAAAGCACCGATCACGCAACATATTTTGAAAACATTGGAGTGATCTATATGACCTTAAAGATACGACCCTGAACTGATGTCAGTGTGTAGATGATGCAACAAGTTTCTCTTTTCACTGCTTTTTAAGTATTTGTGCGTTTTCTTGTTTGGTTCATTACTCAGTTAAACATTTTAACTTGCAGCATATTCATGTAAAAGCTTTAGATTGACCCAAAAGGCCTTAATTCAGAGCTGTGGTGAGGACATACTTTAAATGCGTGTTTTTCTTAAATATTTCGCTAATTTAAACTTGACGGGTAGAAAACGGAGATTCTTCTACCTGAGAACCCCTTATAGAAATACTTCAACATTTTTGAGAAATGCACTTATTATCTTTCTTACCAAGAGTAAGCTGAGCAGATTGATACCACATCAATCTTGTCATCTAATCCACGCCAATAAAACAAAATAAGTGTAGTTCCCAAAATGCTGAACTATTCCTTTTAATAAAGAGGATAAATTAAATATATCCGATGTGCCAGAGAGCAACTGTCACTTTACACGTAATATTGTTTTAAGAAAGAAGTTGATTTGTAGTTTCTTAGTGTGGCCTGTGCACAAGCTACATCAAAGGATGTGGCTACACACACGTGTGTGTGTGTGTGCGTGTTATATTACAGCTGATTTTGATTTAACATCCTAACTGGACAGCACAATTTCAGTTGTTCACAAGGAAAGGTTTTGCAAAATGCGTTTTTTCTTTTGCCATTTTAGTTTTTGTTGTTTGCGCTGAAGTAATGCTCCAACGTTCAATAAATTGTTTTCTAAAGTTGTTCACGTTGTTATGAGGTGTAAAAGTGAACCACATGCTTGTCAGATTGCAGTTACGTGATGCAAACACCATGAGAAACTGCACGAACACTTTAATGTATCGAGCTAAAAATAAAAATGCACTCAAATGCAGCATCAAAGTGCAGCTTTCATTGTTGCAGCTCAGACGTCCGAGGCCCGACTGGCTGCTGCAGTAGCAAACTGCCACATCTGCCCCGAGGATGCAGTCACGTATGACTAATCCCCCCTCCTTCCTACTACAACATCAACAATTTACTTACAGCAGCTTGTTGAACGTAAACTGTGTACAGAGGCTGGATGTAGCTGCACAGAGAAACACACTGAGGGATGATGCATTTCAGACTTCCTCAGCTTCCTTCTAGAGTTCCTCTGAGCTTCCTTTTCACACCATTGATACAGTAATCTGCCCACTCAAGCTTTTTAGGAGCATTTCTCATCTACAAATGTGCTCCCACGATCAGGTTCTATGAATGTGGCGGTCTCTTGATACCACATTTCTAGGTAACCCAGTTGTGTTGTACAGCATGCAGCATGTAGTCATAGGCAAATTATACAGAATGCAAACATCTGCCACACCTATTTTTGGTTTCTATGTTTATCCCACTCAACCAGGGCTGCAGCCAACAGTCATTTTTCATTATCGATTAATTATTTTGTTAAAATGTCACAAAATGGTGATCAAAAGCCTAAAGTGACACTATTTAATATGCTTGTTTTGTCTGGAAACCCAAATATATTCGCTTTCCTGTGATATAACGAGTGTAAAAACAGCAAATCCTCACATTTGAGAAGATTGAACCAGAAAATATTTGCCAATTTTGCTGGAAAATTAGCAGGTCTACCCGCGACCCTTGAAATCTCTAAGGATTTTGTAAAACTAGCTGTCAATGTTTTATTACTTTAATTTTATCATTCATACAGCTTTGGAAACATTATTCACATCCTATACTTAAGTTAAAGTAGTCATACCACAATGAAACGACACCTCCTAAAGCAGAAGTAGAAAGTAGTAGAATTTTGAAATTCTCAAGTACCTCATTATCGTACTTATTTATTGATGATTCAGATGAAAGCGAGTTTGAGAAATGAATTTTGCTGTTGCATCAGCAAACAGGCTTTTTGGTTTCCTTTGAAAAAAGTTATAAATAATGAGGTATTCTGTATGACTCATAAATAAGTCCACACCACCACAATATAACCATTTACACATGAACAGCAGTGTTTCATATGGTATTTAAACAGGTGACCTGAACAGCTTGTTCACAGCAAAACGCAACATTCAATTAACAAATAATAAATACAATTTGCTAAACCCAGATCTTGGAAAAGGAGACGTTATCATGCTTTGTTTATATATGAATATACAAGTGTGTGTAATTTAATAAATTAAGATCATTAAAAAGCTTAACAAGAAAGCGCTCGCAGTGGATCTGAGCTTGTTTTCAACAGGGACCAAGTGAAAGTTTATAGCTGTTAAATGAACCCAGTGTGGTGTAATGTGTCAGCGCAGGAACTGTAAAGAAGAATGAGAGAATAAAAGAGGAAGAAAGAGGAGGAGCCGGCTGAGAACAGGATCTGGAGGTATGATAGACAGACAGGACGTCTCTTCCTGAGTTGAGCTGTTTGCTCTGCGTGGCTGCTCTCTGCTCTCTGTTCTCCCAAACTATGGACTAAACCTGCACTGAACTTATTTCTCCTTGAGAAGATTTGAGCCACATTGGAGGTAAGAAAACTATTTTTGTTGCATATTTTAACTTTTCATTGCCCCCTATCCCCTCTTCTTGCTTTGCAGGCTGAAGAGTGTGTGTCTGTGTGTGTCTGTGTGTGTGTCTGTGTCTGTGTCTGTGTGTGTGTGTGTGTGTGTGTCTGTCTGGTGTAGTTCGGTACATGTCTCTATTCTGTGTGAAACAACAACAAAAAAAAAAAAAAAAAAGACACATTTTTGAAATGCTTCTCACCTATAACTTGTGTGTTTCAGCTTTAAGTATCTGCATGCTTTGCAGCCAAAACTCACACAGAACTCAGGAAAGAAAGGATCACAAAAGAGGTATTTTGTTCACAAAGCAAACCTCATCAAAGAGCTCCAGAATGTTTGGTATGCAGCCAGTTCTCTCAGGTCCATGCATGTGAACGAGCAGCAGAGGCTGATACTGATACTTCTTCTCTCTCTCTCTCTCTCTGTGTCCCCTGTGAGCTTTGCTGAATTCTTTTGTGCTGAAGTAAAAGAGGCTTGGACACACACATGTTATAAGTTTACCAAGAATGACGCTGACCTGTGCCAATATTAATATCCGCCTCTGATCACAGTCACGTGCACTAATTTTTCATTGGAATTGGTGCTGTTTTTCCTCCTTGCTGTGCCTGAAACGGAGAATACATTTCAAAGAGTATTGATCGTGTTAACTTGTATGTGGCACATTTTGTCCTTGACTTGACCTCCCCTGGGTGTGTAACTGATAGTTACTCCTCTGTCACTCACACTGCAGTACATGCTTTACAGCAAGATGAGTGTGTAACCAGCCCGTGCAGAGTAACCCTAATCTATCATTTTGCAGACGGATCATTATTTGAAGATAGGAAAAACGTCAGAATTGAAGAATGTGTTCGACCACAACTTGATGTAAAAGCCGCTGTCATGCATGAGGATTTTGCCTTCACAGTTCGCTCACTTAAAGTGAGTGTATACTACAAAGCTCAGTTGTGTGTATTTACACAGGCAGAGTTATTATGCAGCACAGGCCAGCGGATGTTCCTGAAATGATTTGAATATCATGTTTGAGAGAACAGCAGCTCTGTACCGGGGGAAAAATGTGTTTATATCAACAAGTTATATCTCTATGAAGTAGCAATAACTGATCAGATTAAGGTAAACATTACAAAATAAGCCTCCCTTCAACTGACTAAGCAGACACGCAACACAACTGCTGAGTGAACTCGTGCTATAAAGATTTCTTATCACATCTCTGTTTAGATATGTTGCTGTTGTTGCAGTCATTTTAACACTACGCAGAATCTACTCAAACTGCGTCACTCATGTTTTTAACACTGTTTAATTCATCAAATCTGAAGAAAATCATGCATCAAGCTTTTCTTTTCTCTGTATTTTGAGAAGTCATTTTACTCTTCTACAATGTTGGTTTTCTGCGTCAGAAAAGAGGAAGTAGCTGATGTTGAGAAACTAAACAGAAAAAGGAAGAATGGTTGTTTGCAGTGGTAAAAGAAGTACTCCGATCCTTTACAGACAGACAGATAGATAGATAGATAGATTGACAGATAGACAGACATGGAATATAATATTCATAACTATGCTCTCATGTATTATCACCTAAAACTAAGGATTGTTTCTTTGTCATCTTAGAGTGAGCCTTTCCTTTCTACATAGAGAGCAGGTCCCCTTCATGGAGTCCGCATCATGCACCGCCATTTTGTTACAGTAGCCCAGAAGGGACAAATTAAACTCTGGCTCAAGAGAAGGCCTTTAACGTTTTTACTTTACCTCCGACACACTTGTAAAGGGAGGGGTGTTCGGTCGGTTGCAATCTGCAACCTCACCACTAGAGGCCACTAATTCCTTCACGCTAAGTAAAATTGGCATTACCCAAGAAATATTCTGTTATTCAATATTTACTAGTTGATTTATATATTTTTTTATTAATAAATGAACCTACAAAGTAACTAGTTACTGAAGTTATCAAATGAATGTAGTGAAGTAAAAAGTAAAAAAATTTGTCTCCAAAATGTTGTGTAGAGGTAGCATAAAATGGCAATACTCAAATAAAGAACGAGTACGTAAAACCAAAACAATGAGCTGAAAGACACTCAAACGCTCTGTGGAGCTGAGGGTTTGTCAAGACGAGGAATTACTTTTTTGTGAAAATAAAAACATAAACTATAGCTGCTTTTGACGTCGCCTTTTTCTCTGCAGATGAGTGACCAAGACAGCAGCACCTCTGCCTCTCAAACGGAGGGAGAAGTTGAGGAAGAGATGGATGAAGAGATGGAGGGTGAAGGAGAAAAAGATGCAAAACATCGGGACAGTCCGGTCCTCCGTATGTCGGACTTCTCCTCGACTCTGCACGCCGTCATACGCATCAAACAGAAGTACCAGGCCATGAAGAAGAGACGTCAGATGACCCTGGGAGGAGACGTAGCCCTCACAGGAGCACCAGAGAGAACCAGCCCCAAAATCTTCACCTTCGACGGAGCAACCCCCTCTACTTTCTCCACCCTGTCGTCCTCTGTCCCTCAGAAGAAAAAGAGGAGAAAGAGGAGACGGGTACTGTTTCCCAACAGAGGGAGGCGCCAGGCTCCTCCGAAGCAGGAGCGCAGCCGAGCCAAATACAGCCTCTACCTGCTCTGTGTCATCGTCTTTATCCAGGTAAAGGAAGTAATTACAACCCGAACATGTACTGGTACAGTGTAAATAGTGATTTAGGAGGTATTTGTATAATCAGAATCCATGGATGGATTACTGAATGGGCCTAATGGGCACTGGCCCAGGGGCCTAAAGTGTCAGGGGCCCCTCGGGTCTTCACCTACAGAAAGTCACTCAAAGACACATACCAACCAGGAAGACCCTCAAAACAACCACAAAGTGACACAAAATGATTGCAAAGAGACTCGAAATGACTACAAAGTGATGCAAAATGACCACAGCGAGACACAAAACCAAAGAGAGGTTTGTAACGACAACAGAAAAAGGCAAAACATCTATAAAGTCTGTGTGTCTTGCTCCAATGTACAGTAGGTGAAAGTAGGTGAAACATAGGCTGATCTATGTGCATACGCTGTCATGTCAGTGTTCATTCACACTGGATCACACTTCCGGCCAAAGGTCGGTCATGCATCATTACTTAATCTTGATGCACAGCTCGTTCATGCCTCAGGGCCTCTTCGGGAGTTAATCCGTCCGTGACTGTTTCTGGCTGCTTATTATCACGTATATTTCACGGCATTCCGAATAGTTTATTTTGCAGGTTCCAATATAAATATTTTTTGTGTGTGTTTCCTGTTGCAGTTTGCTGATGTCAGCTGCTGAGCGGAAACAAACAGCTTCCAGTCTTTATGCTAAGCTAAGCTAACCGGCTGGAGCTTCATGTATAGCGTGCAGACATCAGAGTGGTATTGATCTTATCATCTAACTTAAGAGTATTTCCCAAAATGTCAGGAAGACCTCAGAAAACTATTAAGTTACTGGAGAGAAAAAAAAAAGCATTAAGTCATTATTGATAGATGACTTTCTAAAGTTGGAGTTTGATTGACATGAAATTATTGTACCATTGTCTGTCATATTTCTACAGCAGCCCAGAACAAACCCCTGGCTCTAGAGAGGGCCTTTCACATTTTTACGTTGCCTGAAGGTCACGGTAGATTCTCCGACACACTTGTAAAGGGAGGGCTGAGCGGAGGATTCAGTTGGTTAGAAAGATCAGATTAGTATATTCTGTATATCATTGGTATGCAGCATTGACTTCGGACAAAGCTATATATTGATATCTTTTCCGTGTTTCTATCCAGGTGTACAATGCTATCGAGAACCTAGATGACCACGTTCTCAGGTATGACCTGGAGGGGCTGGACAAGACGCTGAGGAGAGAGGTGTTTGGGCAGCAGGGAGCGGTGGAGGGTCTGCTGTCCCACCTGAAGGACTACCTGTCCACCTACGTCCACAACAAGCCCATGGTGGTGTCGCTGCACGGCCCCAGCGGTGTGGGCAAGAGCCACCTGGGACGCCTCCTCGCCGGACATTTCCGCTCCGTGGTGGGGGAGACGCTGGTGTTGCAGTACTACGTCCTCCACCACTGCCCCCAGGAGGCCAACGCCCTGCAGTGCGCCCGCAACCTCTCCGCTCTCATCTCGGAGATGGTGGAACGGGCGGAGGAGGAGGAGAAGATCCCGCTCTTCATCTTCGACGAGGCGGAGCACATGCACGACGAGATCTTCGACGCGCTGCTGCAACTCGTGGCCTCCAAACAATCCAACGAGTACCTGAATGCGATCTACCTGTTCCTGAGCAACCTGGGTCACGCACACATCACCAAACACATGCTGCACAACTCCTCAAGTATTTCTAAGGCGATGACGGCATCTAGTCGTCATAGTTACCTAGTTAAAGAGCTGACTCCGATATTACGCAGCACTCTGGAGAAGCTTCACCCGCTGTGGACGGAGGCGGACATCTTACCTCTAGGCCTTTTGGAGAAAGGTCACGTGATGGAGTGCTTCCTGGATGAAATGACTCGAGAGGGGTTCTACCCGGATCATACCAACATAGAGCGCCTCGCAGGGGAGATTGAATATTACCCCAAGGTAGGGGAGCATGAATACTCCCAGACAGGGTGCAAGCAAGTGGTGGCGAAGGTCAACCTGCTGTGAAGTCCTCGTTTGGATGTTTCACATTCTTTAAAGCATGAAGAAATAGCGTGTGAGATGTGAGTGAGTGTGAAACTTGAATGACAAAACGTGAATTCCACTGCTTTAGAGAGCAGTTTTGAAAAAGAGCAGAGTGTAAAAAAGAAAAAAAAAAGGATGTTCAGCTGTGTTGTGGGAAATGTGGCGTAGTGCTGTGAAGAAGTTTGAAACGCCCAGTCACACAAACAGTCGTCAGAGGCTCAGTTTACTGTAATTATTAATCATGTTTCACATTTATCTCCAGCTGTGTAGATAGTTTAGGTTTTATTTGACCAGATTTTGAGATACCCCCTCTACCATAATAACTGTTGTGTGGTGCTCAACAGTTATTTATTTATTTATTTATTCAATCGAAAAACAAAGGTTCAAATGAAAACTGTTGGCAGTAAAGTCTGTCGATTTATCCAGAGAGATGGAGACGTTGTTTCTGGAAAGACGCACGCTGCTGTCGATCGAGGGAAGACAGCGTTGTTTAGTCGACCACTTCGATCCTGACCGAAATAGCAACAATTGGATGGATTTGCATGAAAGTTTGAACAGACGATCCCAACAATTTCGGTGATCTACCGACTTCTCCTCTAGCGCCACCATGAGGTTAACGTTTGTGGATTTGAGCAAAATATCTCTGCAACAGTTGGATTGATTGCAATGAAATATGGTCAAATTATTCAAATTCCTCTGAATCTTAATGACAAGTTTACATTTTAGTTTGAGTGAGTTATCTCAACAACCGTTGGACGGATTGTCACAACATTTAGTTCAGGCGTTGATGTTCCCCTCAGAATGAATCGTAATAACTTTGATCAGATCAACATTTACTATTAGCATCATTTTTGTTTATGACCAAATTCCAAAAACGAATGACATTCCCATGAGCTCAGCTGTACTTTGTACTATTGTTTGAATGTAGTATTTAAATTTAGTGAGCAGCAAATTAAATTTCATTCACCTCTACTGTGTCGAGGTGGAGGCAGAGATCTCACAGATGGATATTTAATAACCTGAAAACTATCTATATGGCTTAGCCATCGCTGGAGGTTATAGAAAATGTGTTTTTATGATTTGTGTGAACTGACCCTTTATATCCTTTGCATATGTCAGAACTACATATTAGGCAGCTCTATCCGACATCGTAGCAGATGAGTAAGATCATTATTCATTCATTTTATAAAGGGAAGTTCAGATATTTATAATGCTTAAGTTACACACACATTGACACACATTTTAGGAAAATTAGAAGTTGTTGTTTTTGTCCAAAATGTCAAATGTGATGCAGCATGACTTTTATTAATGCTAGTACAAGCGTAAATCTTTCTACAGAATCTACAATGAGGATTTACTTAAATAATATACTATATAAGAACTGTAATAGTATTTATGTAATTGATTCTGCCTTGGACCTGCAGATGGAAAGTAGCAGGATGAATATTTCCTGCATACAATTCATCACTTGTCAAGTTTATTTATTAAAGGTTTTGCATGTTCACATCCAAAGACATGAAACTAAAGTCAACACAGTCTTGCACTAGCATCATTTCTTACTGACCTAATAAGATTTAATGAGTCTTGAATATGTTAATGTCCTGTATTCAGGTATCTTACAGTCCAAATATTTCTAATGTAAACTTTAATGTGTAGTGAGTGCCTTGAAATTAAAAAGACACCATTTAAACACAGCTGTGGGATTTTTTCTTGCAAAGCATTGTATGGTTATTTTATGTTTGACGATAAAAAGGGAAATCTCAAAGAAACAGCTTGACGTTTTGGCAAATATGCTTATTTGCTTTCTTGCTGAGACACTCGCGTCCGTATAGTAAATAGGCTACCGTTGTTCCCATTAGCTTAGCATCAAGACGGGAAATATAAAACCACAACATGCCGTTTTTACATTCCAGTTTGTGTGCGGATTAAACAAGATATAACAAGATAATCCGTGAGCGTTTGAGATGATGTAGCCACCTTTTGTAACTGAACAGAGCCAGGAAAGCTGTTTTCTTTAACTTCCAGTCTTCGTGCTAAGCTAGGCAGCTGCTGGCGGTAGCTTTATATTTAACGGACAGAAAGGAGTGGTATCAATTTTCTCATCAAACTATGGATGAGAAAGAAAACAAGCATCCCAAAATGTCAAACTATTTCTTTAGCTCCGTCACGGTACCAGCTTTCCCCACTGTTTTCAACTTTATATCAGTCTCTCAGCAGATGCAGTTTGTTGAAGAAGTCCACGACAACTGAGCAAAGGAAGACTTGAGAGGTGGTTAAAGCTCCAGAAAAGGCCAGTAAGTGGAGTTAAAACTTTTTCTTTTTTTTTTTTTCTTTTATTATTAGAATTCCCTTAATTGACATTGGAAAAAAAATGAGGTACTGTGTCTAAGTGACAAAGAAAAATTAGCCTTATGACAACACAATTTGATGGAAACAATAAACCACATTTGGTTACAAAAAAAAAAGAAAATAAATAGGATAGTCATGTGGGACACAACAACCTCTTATATAATCCTATGAAGTGTTTTGACCGGAGTCCCTCTGAGGACAATCAACTGTATTTTATGTACAGATCTGAGGAGTGTAGGTTGTTTTCGAGAAGAGAGCACTGACAGCAATGAGTGCGGTCCTCGAGCAACATGAGGAAACAGCTGGACTTCAAGTTAAGACGGTACGAGCAGATGCAAAATATCCTCACTTTCTTTGTGAACGCTGTGCTGAAACAGATAGATGAAAACAATATTGTAGAAATGCAAACTAACTACATACGCTATTATAAGATTCCACTACATTGATTTCACCTACCAAAAGTCACAAAAGATGAAAGATTATTTATGAGCATCTGAACACTTTCAATGTTCCTGTAAAGCAGTTTTAAATATCCTTCATTCCCTCTCAACCTAAACCACCTCAATATTTCAGTCATATGTTCATGAAATGTGTTGTATCAAAACATTTATATGGATTAAATAGTCCACAGATTGCAACAACACAGCCAACAGTGCTCAAACCAATACAAAATTAAAGAGACAAAAACCGACACCCAGCGTCATTTTTTTTGACCAAGCAAATAAGCTTTCAGCTCTGCATCCACGTTTTCATTCTTACATGCTTTTAGGAAGGCAAGAAACAACCGAATACAGAAGCTACACATTTACACCAACGACTACTTCATTCAAAGACCTACAGGGAAATAAATAGTGTCACTTCAATGACCATGAAAACGGTAATCATCCACAAATACACGCCGTCAGTTTCAGGAACAACAACTTCACAACTCCTTTCAGGGGTGTTTAAGCATGATGCTGAGGCTCAACTATTACTGTCAGAAATGCTCATGAAATGTGTGAACGGGGAGGAAGGAAGTGTGAGCGAGGGCCCAGAGAAGCTACTTGACAGTGGTGGACTGTGTGTGAGGGGGGGACAGAGGAGTGTGTCGCGATGTGGTTTGGGGGTTTGTTTCCTTCTTTGTTCTTCTCTTTATGCCTCCAACTCGAAGCCCATCCCGACTTTGTGTCCGCCGGCGTTGAAGTTCTTCCCGTCGATCAGAGCTGAGAGGGTGACCTTCACACCTGCAGAGACACGAGGCAGTGAAATGTTTTTCGATCCAATTAGTGCAATGTGATGAATTTTAGGCGACTAATCGGTTAGTCGATCGACAGAAAAGTTATCAGCAACTATTTTAATGATAGATTAATTATTTAAGTGGTTTTTCATTCAAATATTATATTTGATATTTCCTGCTTTTCTCTGTTTTGTATCATATTAATTCAACTGAATATCTTTGGCCTTTGGACTGACGAAACAATATTTAAAGACATCCCCTTGGACTCTGAGAAACTGGGAAGGAAGTTTTTCACTATTTTCTGACATTTTATAGATCAAACGATTAATCTGGAAAATAATCTGCAAATGAATGGATAATGAAAATAATCTTTAGAGACAGCCCTACATAAAAACAGGGTCAACCCCTTTCCTTTTCTTCTCAGGAGTTCTATTAGTTTCTTAATTTAAGTTTTGTGAAAAGGTCCTAAGAAGAAACTCTTAGCTAGGAGCCTTTAGCCACATTTAGGAGGACTGATAAAAATAAGATACGTTTCGGTATTCAAAATTATTTGGAAGCCTACCTGGCCGAAGGCTCTGGGTGTAGCCTACTCCGATCAGACTGGCGTTGTTGACTTTGGCCTGCGGGATGAAACGTGACGAGATATGAAACAAAACAGTAGAATTATCGTTTACATCGGCGCTGTAAATAAGCACTTACAGACAGAGAGGCGTCTTTATCCAGCTTGTATTTGGCAGCGATGCCAAAGCGAGTGTTGTTACTGCCGGCGGTCCAGGCCAGAGTGACCGCTGTCTCCAGCTCGTCGTTCACCTTCTGGTAGATGGAGCCGCCGAACTCGGTCCCATCGTTACTGAGAGAGACAAGATTCAGACACGTTCATGCACACAGAGAGTTGAGATTTCTTCAGTATGTAATCCTGCAGACCCTGAACTCCCCTGAAGCACCAGAGGTTGTTATTATGGCCACCGGTGTCACACAGTGGTCCAGAATATTAACTGAGCACTGATATTTGACTGATCCACCAACAGGATAAGGAGTTGGATTTTAGAATTTCGTCAAATTTTTGTGTTTCTTTTTGTGAATTATCGTCTTTAAGGAGTTTCAAATGGAGTTTTTTTTTTTTTATTATTCAAATCCTCCAAAAAACTCAAACCACACGCAACACAACTGGTGGACATTATTTTATTTTAAGGGGGAAACATTGATATAAGGAACAAAATACTTTCCTCTTATCTTCTACAAAAATAGATAAAACTCCAGGCATGTAGTATTGCACAAGCACCTCCATAAAACTGGAAGGCCTAACAAGAGATGGATTACATTTTTTTCCTAAATTATCCAAAATAATGCAACTTGATAACCTCTTGTCTGCAGGATTCTCCCTGCCTGGTTCAGTAAAATGTTTCACAAGCAGAAAACAAAAGCCACGCAGACTCCCAGGAGAGTAGACTGAGTACTCACACATTGGTGTGCAGCTGGAAGTCCCCGGCCCTGTATCCGAGAGCGAAGTTGTTCTGGGCCAGTTTGGACTTGGCCGTGTCGAAGGCCATCTGGTAGCCGGCCAGCCAGCCCTCGTAGCCCAACACAGCAGCGGCGTGGATGATGGGACCCTCAAAGTCAACGTCACAGCCCAGGTTCACAAATTCGCGCTTGTAGGCCGTCTTCAGCTTTCCACTCTTCTTACTGAAGAAAGAGATTCATAGGGTTAAATGTTAGTTTATCTCCAATATTCATTGTTCACATGTTTCTTATGGTCAACAAATATCATGTTCCTTCATTATCATGAACACACACTGTAGTTTTGACTCAATGCCACACACACACACACACACACACACACACACACACACACACACACACACACACACACACACACACACACACACACACACACCTTCCTGCTGCCCAAAATACTCACTGGAGCACCAAATGTAGATTAATCCGCCACTAAAAATAGACCCCAACAAATGCACTATATGCACCTATTTGTTTGATAAAAACTACATTGACCAGCTGTTTTAGGAAATGACTTTTTTATAAAAATTAAACTATATCTTTTTGAGCCGTTTCAAAATGCAGATAAAAGGTTAATCTAATCTTCCAATGTAGTTTTGGAAAAAAGTGTAAAAAGCAGATCATTTTTGACAAAAAGCACAGACATATTAGGAAACCAGTTAGTTTTCCACTGTGCTCTGAGGCCCGACCCACAGTTTATACTTATTACATAATGTTTCATGTAATCCCACGAGGCCCAATATCGCTGATTCATACCAATAACTGTCGTCTCACCCTGTGTTTGGTACAAAAGACGTATCCAAGGCAACCTTCAGTCCTTCAGTCAGCTGTAGGTAAAGTAACCAGATGTAAACCTCAAACGATGCAATTTTATCAATTTGCAAAATCGATTGTGGACACTTAATGTTACCACATACCTGGTCCTCCACAGTGACCTCGGTAGCCAGTGTGTTATCTGTGTTCCACTTCTGGTTGAAGGTCAGGCCCAGCTCCTTCATCTTGTATTTGGTCTCCAGGCTCCCTGCAGCCTTCCCTGTGTCTGTGTTACTGGAGCCAGATGTGTTGAACTCCTGACGGGAGGACATTAGTCATTAGTACAGCAAAGTCCATCAGACACAGAAAACAAGAACTGAGTATAGATTATTGTATAATATCCAAAGAATTAGCAGAAAATAGAGAGTGACCGTAAAGACAAGGGGAGGGGGAAAAAAAGTAGTAAAAACTGTGCCGACTACAACTGAGACTGAACTTAATTATTATTAAACTGTATGGAAATAAAATAAAAGAATATCAAAAGGCATATAACACCTTCCACATCCGACAATACAGCAGCCCCAACATTAATCCATGCAGGACACCAGTGACACATGTGATGGACAGAAAAACACACTGATAAGTTTGATGAATAATATTAATATAGCAGAGTGCATGGTTAAAAAACACTGACAAGGGTGCAAAAAGAGTGACTATATCTGACTTAACATATTTCATATATTTCTATATATATTAACTATATTTCAAGCTTTGCTTCATATGGCTGCCGTCGTTCTTTCCTTTTTTAAGATTATGTGTTCGATCTGTCCATGCCGATCGGAGCGTAAAGAAAGGTCAGCAGTGAAGTTGTCGTGGCAGTAAATGTTGTGTTAAGCCATCAGCCAGGTGACTCTTTTTATACCAATTTGACAGAACAGAGGACTGTGCTTTATGCATGCTTATTGCATTTCACTGGAGTTGTACCTTGCACGATTTCATGTGACAAATAAATTGATTGATTGTACATTTGCATTCATTCTGAATTGAAACGTTTTGAACTTTGCACTTTAATTCACTCAGTGACGCATGCATGCACGCACCGTTGACATCCCTAGACCAAAAGATTAATTGATTAATCAATACAATTCACTGATAATGAAAATGTAGCCCTAAAGAAATGAAGAGTTAGATCTCATTGAGACTGATGTGGCAGAACATAGAAAGCAAATAGTTGTTATAAAAACACATTGATATTCATGCTGTATGAATGATTATCACAAAGACAAAAGAAAACAAACACTGGAGCATGAAAACAGGAGATAAACATGATGGTGGCGGTCAGTATATGAATAAACAGCTGTCAGCTCTGACACCAATCTTACCATCTACATTAGAGCGCGAGCGGTCCGGTACAGAAGGCAGCAGCATGGAGACAGAGCAGCGATTAGGAGAGGCAGGAAGAGAGACTGACAAGCCACAACACAAACACGAGTTTGTAATTTTTCTTTAGAACAGAGCACAGCATCAGCACTGCTCGGATACCTGGAAACTGTCAAGCTGAAGGTTACAACAGGGAGCAGGGCTTCAGGTAAAAGGTGTGTGAGGTGGAGTTTTATTCTTGAGGTATTGGTGTGGTGGGTTACAGTGCAGCAGGTATGCCAAGTGAGGGTGGAAAGGAAGGCAGGGAAATGTACCAGGCAGAAAGCATCTAGGAAATGAAAACAGGTAAAAAAAAAAAAAAAAAAAAGAAAAGTGTCCTCACCACTCCACTTTGTGATTTGGTCTTTAGGTCCAGCTTCACAACTCCAAAGCCTGGTGGATTTCAAAAGACAGAGTTGTGTGTTTGCAGTAATCGGGTGCAAGATAGAGCAAATAAATCAAATACGAGAAGATTTAAAGGAATTGTGACGTTTTGGGAAATATGCTTATTGCAGACAATTAATACCACTCTCATTTCTGCCTGTTTAATAATATGAAGCTGGAGCCAGGAGGCGGTTACCTTAGCTTAGCATAAGGTCCGGCACATAATACCCTGTGAAACACAACTTGTTGTTTTAACATTTCAGTTTTTGTACTGATTAAAGTTATAAAGTATAACATGTTCATTATAGAGCTTTAGAAGAGCTGGCAGGTGTTTTTTTTTTTTAAAAATCTTTGGCCTAAGTCAGGATAGCTGTTTCCCCCTGGGGGGAACAGGGGGAAACAGCTGTTCCCCCCAGGGGGAAACTGTTTTATGCTAAGCTCAGCTAACAGTCTCCTGACTTCAGCTTCACATTTAAAACATTTATATATAATAATATTTTTTAAATGTGATTCAAGTACCTTAATTTGAAATTTTATTTGCTAGATTTGGCCTGTATATATATAGCCTATATCTATAATTATATGTATATAAGTAAATAAATATTTTGTTATAATGCGTATTATATTCCTAGCTCATACCTACTTTAAAGCTATATACTTTATTTAATCTTTGGTGGATTACTTGTTTTGTTAGCTTTGCAGATTGCTCCACCGCCACCAATATTCATCAATCTATTTATATTATCTGCACACCAGCTCTGTGTTTCAGGAATTCCTAACGGTTAATAATTTACTCTTTGGGCTAAAATAGTACTCACCGTAGCCCTTGCTGAATATATCCTTGGCAGACTTGCCCAGGTCTGAGTATGACGGAGGGACAGCCATTGTGCTGGAGGAGAGAAAGTCAGAAATGTGATCAGGGTCGCTCATGTGACTCATGTTTAAGACACATATATTAAGTCAATCAAGGTCTGTACAGGAGTGAAGAAATACACAGTAAATATATCAACACTAGAAGAGAGAGACATATATCTGTAGAATACAATACACAATGTAAAGAATACACTATAATACTCTGTCACAATTATTGTATTCTAAGCTTTAAACTAGTACAACCAAAATATAAACAGGTTAACATACTATAGTTGTTTTTTAATAACTTGTCATCAAGTTATTTATTGTCCTATGCACAACAATGAATCGTGACAATGAAATTCTTAGATTTCAGGCTCCCTCTAACAATGAAATAAAATAGAGCAGAAGTTCAAATATAGGGATAAAATATCATGTTTATCAAAAATAAAATATCATATTTGTGGTAGTCATTGCAAAATATATATTTATTTATGTAAAACTGAAGTAAAACAGTAAGTTAAAGTCAATGCACAAATGATAGAGCAGGTTGAAGCACACATTTTGTGCACAGGTGTTGTGATGATTCAGTACTAAAGTAAAGGCCCTGGTCATGAGTCTGCCATGATGGTGCACCGCTAGCAAAGCTTATTCTGATTGAAGGCAGTTAACAAAAAGAAAAGTCAACAGGGTTTTGTCATACACCCAAACAATGCAATAGCTATCATATAATTAAGCTACCACGTATAAAGGTTAGCTCCAGCAAAAGGGAACAAGCTGTTCTTTTAGAGGCAGCTGCGATGCTAACAACAAATTAGATCTGCATCCAGCTGAACCAAGAAGCTACTGCTGCACCTAAAGAGTCAAGCACCCCCAAATATGAATTAACCTTTTATAGGAGCACAAATGAATAGAATACCATGAAATAGATAAGCTAGCAGGTATTATATTTGATATACTATCCTATGTTATACTGCTGTACTATACTACATATCATTAGTGCTGCTTACTTCATACTATATTTCATACTATATCATAATTGACCATTTTGTACTATGTTATAAATATGTTAACATTGATTATTGCATCATTAATCACACTGTCCCGTTTGTCTCTGGTAGTTTTTTTTTTTTAGGTGTTATACACCTCTTATTATTTGTTTATTTGACTTTCTCTATTTACCTGTATTGCTGCCTAACTTAATAAAGGTTTATCTTACAGTATCTTGTCCTGTTCAGCATCAGAACAAAAGGCTCTCTCAACACATCTCAAGGTTGTAAAAAGGCCCCTCATCCTGGGGATGCTGCTGTTGGAGATGTGTCTACTGCGTGAACAGCTGGTTTGGATACATTCCCATGTGAACAATGCTGTATTTTCTGCATTTAAAACCTTATGGTGCTGCATCTCTTATTTGGGACAAAGGACAGCAGATGGGCCAGTGAAAGAGGTGTGGGGGTTTTTTTATACAGCTAGCTAGCTAGCTAAATGCTGTATGAGCTGCAGCGACAAGCTAGCTAAATTGCAATTAAAGGATACGACAGATAGACATAGACATATTAAGTGTTATAGCTAGTTAGTTAATATTCATTGTATTCTGCATGCCCCTCAACACACACACACACACACACACACACACACACAACCACACACCTTCATATCCAGTTAGCTAGCCCAGCTAACCCAGCACATAAAGTTGCTAAATGCTAACGTGAATCTGTGCACTATCATACGGTAAAACCCATCATCCAAGGATTAAACTGTGCACTACAAGGCTGAACATCATTACATAACAGAGCTACCGTTAGCTAAATCTCTCCCCATGCTAGACTAACCTTGGAGAGAAACGAGCCGTTATCCAAGCGCCAATTAGTAACGTAAAGTACTTATTATACGGGTATTATAAAGCTGAGCGCTGTATTTAATATTAATAAATATTGTTTTGTTCTCCTTACCGTTGCTAATATGTTTAAAATGGGAGTCTGCAGAGCCTGGAGTGTCCCTGGCGTGATGCTGCTGAGTGGATTGACAGCTAGCTTAGTTTAGCAATGTCTATAAGGGGGACAGGGCACAATGAAGGAGACATATGGCGCATGCGCGCTGTCAGAGAGAAAAGCGAACAAAGAGGCAATTCAAAAGCAAGAGTACAATCCCACAGAGCACAACCTCATCCGAGCAGTTTAACACGAGTGAACAACGTTTAATAGAATGCGTTTGGTTACCGAAATAATTGTTTTTTTATTACTCAACATTTGTATTTATATACATGAAGCCTCTGGTCATTGGGGCCGACTGCAGGGGCCTTTGACCTTGTGGGCCCCCTTGCTTTGTGACTGACCCAAGCAGGATGGGGCACATTTTCAGAAATCTAATCTAATCATAAAAACGTATCACAATCTCATGAAATGTACCAAATAGAGTGGTGGAATAATTATTACGATCTTTCAATTTAGTAAAAATAGCAATACAGTGTAATAACTCTGCTACAAGCAAAAGTACTGAATTCAAAATGTTACCAGGTAAAAGCACAACAATTGTTAGCATCGTAATATACTTAATCAGAATCAGAAATCTTTTATTAGTCCCACAGCGGGGAAATGTACATGGTTACAGCAGAAACGTAAAAAAGGATACAATAAAAACACACGTGAACACTACAATTAAGTGGATGGTTAAGTAGGTAAGTAAAGTGCGAATCCAGTGGTACCGGGCTAAATACAACAATAGTAACAATGAATAGTAAGTGTAAAAATATTGCACAGAGATATTGCACATAGCAATGTAATTTAACAGTCTGAATTGGTGCGTGTGTGGTGGTCTACCAGGGGCCGTGGTGGTTGTACAGTCTGCAGCTGCAGGAAGGAAGGACCTGCGGTATCTCGCTGTGAGACACTGCGGGTGAAGCAGCCTGTCACTGATGGAGCTGTTCAGTGCGGACAAAGTGTCCTGGAGGGGGTGGGACATGTTGTCCAACAGGGATGACAGCTTGGCCATCATTCTCCTGTCTCCCACCACCTCCACAGTGTCCAGAGGGCTCCCCAGGACAGAGCTGGCCTTCTTTACCAGTCTGTTGAGTCTCTTCCTGTCAGCAGCAGAGATGCTGCTGCCCCAGCAGACCTCTCCATAAAAGATGGCTGAAGCCTCCACAGAGTCAAAAAGGTCCTCAGGAGTGCCTCCTGCTCTCCAAACGACCTCAGTCTCCTCAGCAGATAGAGTCGGCTCTGTCCTTTCTTGTACAGAGCCGTTGAATTGTCTGACCAGTCCAGTTTATTGTTCAGGTGAACACCCAGATACTTGTAAGATTTTACAATCTCAATGTCTGTTCCCTGGATGTTCACTGGTGAGGGTGGAGAGTGTTTGCGCCTCCTGAAGTCCACCACCAGCTCCTTGGTCTTCCCTGAGTACCAGGGGAGTTAAAGTACCAAAAGTAAAAGTACTCATGATGCAGAATGGCCCATTTTACAATCATAAATATCATATTGTTATTATTGATGCGTGAATTCGTTCATGACTTGACAATGTTGCAGCTGGTAAAGGTCAGGATAATTGTAATTACTTTATATTGGCATACTGCTGGGTAGCTTAATCTACAATAACATCATAATATATTAGTTGATTTATATTTTCTGAATCTGCAAAGTGACTACAGTTATTAAATAAATGTGGAGTAAAAAAGGACAATATGTCCCTGTAGTGGACTACAAGCGTTAAGTAGCAGAAAATGCGCCATCTGCTGGCGATTTGTGCCGGACACCCTGGAGCCTGTTTCAGCGCTTTGCAGAGAATCTCTCCGGTCCTCCTTAAATGTTTGTGACAAACATGGCGTTTTTCCGTATCGGGGGGGGGGGAAGTGTCGTGTCCTGCCCCGCCCTGAATGAACACTGACTCGACGCTATCAACCTCTGAGGGCCACGGAGGGAACTTCACTGTTAAAAGTACACAGACATTATCAACTCTCGATCTGCACCAAAAGTCCAATGGTCAATGTTTCCATCGGGACTCCAGCACAAAGCACCCAGACTGCATGAGGGCTTGAAGGCTGCCGACTGGGTTTGAAGCAACCGAGCACGTCCTTATTGACACCCACAAACAAAAGTTAGGCCGGGGTAATCGCAGTCATCATGTCTGGACAACCTAGATTTGTGAGCCCGTTTTATAGACCCCGGTGTTTGGCTGCTGCAGCTCCGGCGGGGAAAGCCAAACTCACGCACCCGGGGAAGGCTATCCTGGCAGGTAAGAAAGTTTCTCTACAGGCGCTCCTGCACTCGTGACTTGTTTACAAGTTCTTTGAACTGAACCTGTGTGTGCAGATGTGATCTGATGCCCTGGCTGCAGCACTGTTTACCACAATTACACTTATCTTAAATGCATAGGACAGGAGCATTGTGCACTGCGGGCAGGAGAGAGGGGGCTTAAAAACACCAACAAGTAAATGTGAGAACCATGCTGCACCACCAAGACTCATAGATACACTCATTCACTTTCTTCGTATCTCAGCCTCTGCAGTGCACACAGCAGCATGACGTGTTGTTACTTGTCTTTAGGACTGGAGGTTGGACACTGGCATGTCCTTGGAGCTTTTTAAACTTTTACCACAGATCAATTTTCAAAGAAACCTGACTGTCATTTATTTATTTTATTTGGATCCATATTAGTCTCTACCAAGGTAGCAACTACTCTCCCTGGGTTGCACACTATGAACTCTGTCTCATTAGTCAATCAGTGACAGATGCTCACACTTTAGTGTACTACCGGGCAATCATTATCGATAACATTGCAACATCAATAGCGTGTAAGAAAGCTGGCAGCCACACTACTGCTGACTCTATCACGTTTAGACCTATAAGTTCAAAAAGAAGAAGCTTTGGTTGCTCATGTCATTTACATTACTGTCAGCAGTACGGTTGCTGTTTTCTATTGACCCTGTGCCCTTTTACTGTGTGCTCAGAGGCCTCTGGGTTTACATGTTCAGTTCCATGAGCCATGATGACCACGCACATTGCTCCATCAGCCTCCACATTCACCTGGGTCACAACATGCCTGTCACAGCTCGACTCAGGAGCTTTTGCAAAGGGGCAAGAAAGGTCAAGATGATTATCTATGCTGTTTCGTATTCAGGCAGTGCCACATCTGCATTAAAGCTGGTGTAAATAAAACATTTTAAAGATATAATGTATTATAGTCAGTGGTGGAATGTAACTAAGTACATTTAGTCAAGTACTGTACTTAAATACTATATTGAGGTACTTGTACTTAACTTGAGTGTTTCCATCTTAAGCTGCTTTATACTACCACTACATTTCAGAGGGAATATTGTATTTTTTACTTATATATATCTGTCAACATTAGTTACTTTGCAAATTTAGATTATTAATACAAAATATAAATCAACTACTAAATGATGATGTATTATTATAGGTGAAGCGTCCCAGCAGTATATAAAGTAATTAAATGAGTGTACACTGGAGATGAAGGGGAACAGCTAGCCTCGCTCTGTCCCAGAACGTCACTGACTGCACCTAAAACCACAACCTGCAGGTTTTACAATTCAATTTTTAAACAAACAAGATTGTGTTACTTAGTGAGTGTTAGAGGTGCTGGTAGGTATGTTGTTACCTTTGTACAGAGACTGGTATCAATCTTCTCATCTAACTCTCGGCAACAAAAAAAAAGCAAACATTTCTGAAGTATTCCTTAAATTGAATTCTGAGTAACGGTCACACAAACCTTATCTAATCTATGACAATTACGAGCATAACTTCGTATCTTATGATTACTATAATCATACAGTATTCTAGCCTTACTTTTTAGAAACAAAAAATAACAGGTATTACATGATATCTTGAATGTTAAAAAGGTAAATTAAGTTTTGAGTGAAGAACTTTGGGCGACTTGGGGCAAGTGTTGCCAGTATCTTAAAGTAGAAGTAGTAAAATAGTAAATGAACATTGACTCTCTCCCAACTGACTTTTAAATACCTTGAAGTATCCATACACATCAGACTCGATAAACTGGTTCTATATCTTTTTCCAGCTTGAATATGGGGACATAACGCAGGTACTACAAGGAGGCTTGTTTGCAGATGATCATGATGATGATGTGGACTGTGTTTTTGATGCAAGTTTAATTTGTAAGTACAGCTGTACAGCCAGTCTCTAACCAAAGGAATGAATGCCTGGGTGTGCAGCCAAAATACACTTGATGTTTTATTGGAAAAACTGTAATCTTGTGATTGCACGAGCACAACTGGTGTGTTGTTTTCCTCCGCATGACATTTTGGTAGAACGAATGCATGTTAAAAGCAACAACAAAGAGTCCTTTAAAAAAATGTGCAAGGATGAATTCAAGCTTGTATAAAAGTTAACCACGTAAAATCTACTGTTCACAGTAAAGTTCTGTCTTTTTCAGTGTTCAATTTTCAGTTTCTTTACCACTTCTGCAAACTTTTTTTGATTTTAGTAGAAGCAGGGATGTTGGAAGGTCTACTTTTCTTTACTTCATGCAAACTTGCCACTTCTAAGCCCTTAAGAGGAACCCATCCGCTATCAGGCTGCTGGTGTGTGTGTGGTAATGACGTGAAGAATGTGTGGTCTGAAGGCTACACATCCCCTTGACTGGAGTCAGGCCAGAGGAAGCATCTGGTGGGGGAATCGCTCTCAGATCAGCAGAGCCAATCAGCTGCCGGCTGTGTGTTCGCAGCTGAACGGCAGATGTGTGACAACCAGGGTTTTAAGGTGGAGCTGGTTCACACTGTAGAGGAAATGTCGTATGGCAGACATGCAGGCACCGTTCATACACACTGTAGACTTCCCCTGATCATTTATTAATGTGCACCCAGCCTCTAAAAGGAAAACTTCTCTCATCTTTTAAAGCTTTTACCCAGTAACGTTAACTGTATTTTACCTCACTTATAGTATTGTTATTCATTTACTATAAATTATTTTTTACATTTATTTATTTTTCTCTCTTTTTAAAGAATGATTTCTCCTGTTTTAATGCTCCTATTTCTTGCATCTGTGTTTTTATTTGTATTTTTTTTTTTTTTTAATTATGGTGAAGCATGTTGCATTGCATCTTTTTGTATGAAGTTGTGCTGTATTAATACAGTTTTAATATCATCATATTAATTGTGAAAATTACTGTGGGAATACCTTAACATGCAAGAGTGTGATTAATTTGGCCTGTTAAAACCAAACTTTGGTTTGTGAAACTACAAAGTATTTGAGTGTAAAAGCATGAAATGTTATATTCAAAAGGTTTATTTTATAGTCAATGGGAACACAGCATTGCATACAGATCATGAACTACTGTGGATAGTGAACAATATTCAAATAAAGAAAAACTACATTGTTTAAATCAGTAATTGGTTGTAGATATACCTGCTCTCTGTCTGGTATGTTGATTCAGTTTTATTAATGAATGTTTCTTTCTCCTTGAAATGCACTTGTGTGGTGTTGACTGAAACAACTTTAAAATGTTAAAGTCTCTCAACTCTCTTGTTAAAATGTCGTGTTTTTACTGTTATTTCAGGTGGGATAGCAGGAGGCATAGAGATCTGCATCACCTTCCCCACAGAATACGTTAAAACTCAGCTGCAGCTTGACGAGAAGGCAAATCCTCCCAAATACAAAGGCATCAGTGAGTTCATGTTCACCGAGTGTAACTTTCTTTTCATTGCTATTATCATGTATGCACACCTTTTTTTAGGTACACCTGTGAACATCAATAATAAACATATACAGTAGTTCAATTAATGTTTCTCTGACGGCGTCAATCAAAACAAATTCAAATCAAAATTAGACTTTACATGTGTACCTAATAAAGTGGCAACAGAGCAATATTTTTCTGTACACAATTCAGTATGCATATGTCTGCTCGTAGCAGCGTGTCCAGGAATGAACAGCCGTGTGTGTGTGTGTGTGTGTGTGTGTGTGTGTGTGTGTGTGTGTGTG
>CALSCE010010647.1:5359751-5381741 GCA_943593645.1 Bovichtus variegatus
GTGTGTGTGTGTGTGTGTGTGTGTGTGTGTGTGTGTGTGTGTGTGTGGAGATGAAGTTTAGAGATTGTGTTGTTGCCGATTTTGCGAGCAATCATGAACACACAGATGTGTATTTGCGTAATAAGTTAGTGTTTGTTATCTGTTAGATGAGAGCTTGTGAACTTTGGCATAGACCGTGTTTTTCTGTGGTAACTCAGTGTGAAGGGCTGTTGTTTAAGGCTGCAGCAGCCTACGTAGAACCCAGAAATCCCCTTTTCTTTTCACATTTTTACTGTGACAGTAAGATTTGACATAGCTTTTCTTGGCAGTAGTATAGTATACTCTTGATACTGGTGCAAGAAACTATTGTTTTTGTGAGCTGCCCTGTTTTTCACCCCCTTCTCTCCTACAGGTGACTGTGTGAAGCAGACAGTGAACGGTCATGGGGTGAGGGGCCTGTACAGAGGGCTCAGCTCACTGCTGTATGGCTCTATACCCAAAGCAGCTGTCAGGTACTTTACACACACGTGCACGCACAGACACACTTCATGAATGTACAACAGCTTATTTCCAATAAACCTCCATACCATATATTGGTTTCACCAGCTTCTCAAATGTGAGGATATGCTGCTTTTCTCAGTATTGTAAAGTAAATATCTTTGGGTTTTTGGTCTGTTAGTCAGACAAAACAACAATTTAATCAGTTTGCTCTGTAGCTTTTCAAAAAAAATTATTAACAGATCCATCGAAAAACATCAATAATAAAACTATTGTTAAATAAACCTCTATCATTTGTAACTATTTTTTTTTTTTTATTATTATTATTATTGGTTAATATATCATTTAGTAATGCTTTATAGAATATTATTATTAAAGTCATTAACCGGAACCAGAAGCGCAACTAACTAACTGCTTTTCATAATCGATCATTTTGCAAATTATTTTCTCCATTAACCGATTCATTGTTTGATCTATAAAGCTCTAGGAGACATCATCAAATTGCTTTTTTTTGTCCAAAATGAATTTTTTTCAGTTTGGCATCACATAAAACGAACAAAAGTGTCAAAAATGATTCGTCATTTAATGATCAATTAAATCAAAAATAACTGCCGATTAAACTGAACTGTGCTTATTAATGGCTTTGCAAAGCCACTATACTTTATAAACCCTGTATAAAGGTTGCCTTATTTGAATGAGTACAGATTAATTTCTATTTTTAATCATTAATCTTTTTTTATGCACTGGTACCTGCTACAGATTTGGAGTGTTTGAGTTCATCAGTAATAAGATGCGCGACGAAAATGGAAGACTAGACAGCAAGCGAGGATTCTTCTGCGGCCTCGGGGCCGGAGTTGCAGAGGCTGTGATGGTAGTCTGTCCTATGGAGACAGTAAAGGTAATAAAACATTTTTAAAAAACATTATTAATTGGGTAATTATTAATTAGTTGACCACTAGGGGGCAGCATAACAAGCTGTAAACACAACACTGATTTAACCAACCTTGCAGAAACTGCTATATGGTTTGTATAAAATGTTCCCTTTGACTCATACAGTCCTCCTCGAGTTAAATATCCATCACACTTCCATGGATGTATCTCTAATGGTGTTTTGCAAAATGCAGCTTTACTCGTAGCTCATCACTGTAACCCTGCATGCCTCGTATTTTGAATGCAATTTGGCAAAGTTTCTTTTTTGATTCTTTGACACTTTGACTTGTCAAATGTATCAATCATTATTATGATGTCCTCTTAGGTCAAATTCATCCATGATCAGACATCAGCAAACCCAAAGTACAAGGGCTTTTTCCATGGAGTGAGGGAGATTATCAGAGTTGAAGGTAAGCAAGGTTTCTGCCACCTACTGTTCAAACTCCACCACATAATGATTTTGCCAGGCATTTACTCTTCTTCTGTATTTCAGTCATCACATCTGTTATTTAAGATAACATTCTTCCTCAGCCTCATTAGCTCCTGAACTGAAGGACTGTGAGAGTTTAACTTTTGATAAAGTGTTGATAATGCTGATGTATGTGCAGGGCTGAAGGGAACGTACCAAGGCCTAACAGCCACCGTGTTGAAACAAGGCTCCAACCAAGCCATCCGCTTCTACGTCATGACTTCACTGAGGAACTGGTACAAAGGTGCGTGAGTGAATGACTTCCACGTCTTTTTATAATCTCCACATGTAACCACATTTGTAATCATTTGTTTGTTTTTTCGAAACACTAAGGCGATGACCCAGACAAAGCCATTAACCCTCTGATAACTGGACTGTTTGGAGCTGTTGCTGGCGCTGTGAGTGTGTTTGGAAACACTCCCCTGGATGTCATCAAGACCAGAATGCAGGTTGGTTGATTATCACGTTGTCCTTTTTTTTAGAAAATCATGATTGAACCCTGAGCAGAGTGACTAACATGTACGATTGTTATTAATTAACAGGGTCTCGAAGCTCACAAGTACAAAAGCACAATGGACTGTGCCGTCAAGATAATGAAGCATGAAGGACCAAAGGCGTAAGTTTATAGTGTTGATTTTCATTCATAGAGAAGGACTGACAGTGGTATGTATGGTAATGTATAATCTGTCTTTATTGAGGGTTTGACAGTTGGAGTAGACATCATATCTTTAAAGGATTCACACTCTTTACACATCAACAATTCAGCATTCATTTTAATCATCTGCATGTCAGCTATCACATGACGGCAGGAAACCAGAGACCAGAATGCGTCCAATTATGAATCAAAGCTTTCTTTCCGAGAGTTAGTTGAGAAGATTGATACCACTGTCATGTCGGTAGGATAAATATAGAGTTATGGCCAGGAAACGGTAAGCTGAGCCTAGCATAAAGAGTGGCAGCAGGGGGAAACGGCTAGCTCTGTCCAAAGGTTTAAAAACAAAAAATCAACACCTCTAAAGCTCAACAGTCTGTGTTTTTTTTAATGTAGCAGTAGTAGTAAATTACTTCGGTCCCCAATAACAATTTTCCAAAAAAAAAAAAGCACATAAAAATAAATAAATAACAATAAAATTAAAGGGAAAAGCTTTTTTTACGCAGCATACTATATATTTATTTATATTACAGATTTTTTGGGGGGCTTTTTTCACCTTAATTTATACACTTCCCTCTGTCGAATGTGAAAGTGAAAAAGCATCCCGGGACCACTTATGTTGTCTTTCTATTTGGTTTCTGTAATTCAAAGACAAGTTTATGCTGATGTGTAAATACTTAAGCCTGCAATACGTGGGTTTAGTTGATGGGACTCCATCAAAAGATAACATTATTATAGTATATAGTGTATAGTATAGTGGTGTTTTGCCTAGAAAAGCGACTGTGGGTTTCTGTGATAATGTATTTCTAAAAAGTGCCGTGGCAAAAGTATTTGGAAACCTTCTTGGTTCCTCTTTTAGTGCCCTGAAATGCCATATTCACTCCCTCCCTTTGTGCCCTTCAGGTTCTACAAAGGTACTGTGCCCCGGCTGGGTCGGGTGTGTATGGACGTGGCCATAGTCTTTATTATTTACGAGGAAGTCGTGAAGCTCCTGAACGTGGTTTGGAAGACTGACTGAAATGGACCCCCCGCCCCGGTGCTACACAACAAGCAGGAGTGTTAGGACAGGCCACTCATAATATTAACCAGGCCACGTCCCAAACCAATCTCCTTAAACCCTGCTTCTAGGTTCTAATATCTACCTCTAAGTGATTTTCAGAGAGAAAGAAAGGGATTGGTATGTTCTTGATTTTATTTATAACAAAGCTACTACAAGTGGAAGCATTATCTGCTGGAAAAAAAGCTCCAGAGTCAGTGCTTGCACTTGCTTTTTTTCCCCTCAAATTCCAGAAGGGGGAAGTTCCTTAAGAGCTCAGGGAAAGGAACGGGGCATTTATTTAGATCTGATCAACTAGAGAAATGGGAAAGCTGTCAGCACAGACAACTACAGCGCTTTGACTTCACTTATACTAATGCTGTATGTACTTAATCAAAGAGAAACCAATACCTGACCCAACATAATGTGATTTAGACACTGTAGAAAAGAAATGATACTTGAAATAAGAGATTATACCAGAGATCAAACATTTAAAGCCCTCGTCATATGCAAATATTTAGATTTATTTCTACAAGACTTTTCACAACCAATATTTCGTTCAGTATCCGATGAAGTAATTTATATCGAGATGTCACATGCTGCCGAGGCGACAGGTACATGAAGAACTAAATGCCTTAAATCACAATTGTCAGAATAATCAAGATTGTAGGAGATGCCGTTTTCTTTTAAATTATGTTGCATTTGTACACAACTTCTGTAGAAATGCACATTTCCACATGTCAGTGGTTTATGTGTAAAGAGGGTTCACTTTTGAATTGCACAGATATTTTAAATCAATTAACTTACTATATTGATACTATAAAAAAAAGTGCCTATGCATTGTATGATTCATTTTGAGATCTTTTGAGATTAAGAACGGTTGAATGTTGTATGTACTTTAGTCACTACAGACTTTTTAATAATGTACTCAGTTGCACACGCTGCAGTGGTGCCAGATGTTTAATTCCAGGCAGTTTCTGAGGTATTTTTGAGATGTTCATATCTTCTAAATTCATCGTAACTGTATGTATTTCGATGAATATTTGCTTAAAAATTGCTTTTATTGCATAGACTGTTTGAGAAGTGCCATTAATAGTGCCTTCCATCTCATTCCAGGGAGGACGAGTGTATTGGGATAGCTTTTATTGCAGATTCTGTTTTTAATTTTTAACTATATTAATTGCCTTTTAGTTTTTACACCAACTGATGATGCCCCAATGTGCCAACTGCTGCTCATATACAGTATATATATATATATATATATGAAGTCATGTTATCGACTGGAGTTTGTAGCTTGTGAGTCTGGCATGTGTACATGCAATGCTAATAATTGTTTGACAAATGTTTACTTTTAAGCTCCAGCTTGCATACATGTAGACTCAATGTCATAGATATTTAAATATCTTTGGAGAACATTTACAGTAGTTAAAACCAGGTATTGTGCCTTCAGTCTAATTAATTCTAACATGTATGCATACAAATAAACATTGGATCAGACTGCTAATTTTGTCGTGTTCATTTCAACTATCATCCTGGTCTCATTTTTATCATTTTAAGGAGCGCAGTATTCTAAGCATTGGTTGCCTAAAAACACATACATCAAAATGTATTTGTTGATTTATATTGTGCGTTAATTATGGGAGTCTGGATAATAACTAAAGTTTTAAAGTATCTGTATTGGAGTAAAAAGTACAATATTTGCCTCTGAAATTATTATTATTAGTCTTTATTAAACAAAGACCATGCATAAAAAAAACATTCATTTCAAAAAGAGAAGGGATGATTTTTTTTTGCCAGATTTAGCCATTTGCTAATTTCCATCTTCAAATGAATGTTGACAAGACCAATATCAATAACCCTTTGTTTGCACCGTGGGGAAAAGAGTGAACGTCTTCTAAGAAATAAAGAAAATATGGAAAAATGTAAATGACTTAAATTGAAGTAAGTACCATATAATTGTACTTAGGTACAGTACTTGTGTTGAGTAAATGTAGCCTACTTTAGTTAATCTTTATACATCAATGCTCTCCATCACTGCTTCTTAGCATTTTTGCTCTGTGACCTTGCTTCGCGCTTTTTAGCACCATGCGCTTGCCGTAGTTGTCAGTGCGGACTTGTACTCCTCCTTGACTCGGGACGAATGAAAGAAGATGTTTGTGTTTGTGTGGCGGTATTAAGGCGTCTTTAAACATGTCTCTTAATGGAGGGGGAAGCAGAGGATTTTACTTCAACACCGTCTTGTCTTTGGCACGGTCGTTGGCAGCTCACCGGCAGGCGCCGATAGAAAAGGTAACGTTATACGTGGCGATAGCTAACGAGAGTAACAAGCTAATACCTGCCCAAAGAGTCTGACATTAAAGGCCCCTCCTTAACTTCTCTTCTCTACCGGTGTGGTCTGTGTTAAGTATTGTAAAAGTAAACATGTCTAGCAGTTTGCCAACATATGAATTACGTTGTCATTGTGGGACATAAATCGACAGAGTAGCATTTGTAACTGACTTCAACGGCGGCTAACGTCGGCTAACGTTAGCTGTTTTGAACCTGTAGCTAATCTTCTCTTTGGTTAAATACTTGATGTGTGAAAGGAAGGAAAGCTCAAATGTCCCAAATGTGTACGAGTTGTCCTTTGGAATTATTATATAGTAGTTAATGTTCATTTAGCTGTCATTCATACAGGGTGGTACAGGAAACTGTGAATGTTCTCGGTACACTTTCACAGAAACACAAGTTTCTCATAATGTTTTATTCTGCAACACATCTAGAAACTAATAAGCCATATTTAAATGACAAAGAAAGCAGCAATCCTGTGTGATTCAATTCTACCTGCACACCCATTTTGTTTCCATGTAATATAGTTAATGTTACAGACGCATGTAGAGTTAAAATGCTTGAAGAGAGGTTATTAGATTAGATTCAACTTTATTTTTATTGCACTGAGTTCAGGTACTGATACAACACAATGCAGTTCAGCATCTAACCAGAAGATCAACCAGCAGTAATGTGTAGAGTAAACAGAATATATAGAATAAATATAAAATGAGGAATAATACACTTGGTGTATTACAGTATGAGCAGCATTAACCGTGTGTAATCAATATCTAGCCTAAATATATACAGTATGAATAGTATGAACATGTGCAGTGCAAGTATAAAATAAATACTGCAGGTGTGCACTAATATCTCATGTGGCCGATTAATCCATTAGTCCATGAACAGAAAATGTATTAGCTGGTGTTATGATTAATAATTTGAGTCATTTTAGTAAACAAAACATTAGTTGAGAGTTTATTAATCAGTAAAAACAATTTGATAGATTTTTCCGCTGCGAAAATAATCATTAGTTACAGTCCTAATCTAATGTCTGGTTTAAAGATGAGGCTAAAGTGTGTGTCCACAGAATTGCAACATATTGTCTTTCAGTCCAGTGTCCAATATTCCTCATTCAAAAAACAATTAAAACACTTGTATTGATTTCCACTGGTTTTCAAAGCAAGAGCAGTTTTTACTTCATGGTTCAGAAAAGTGCTCTCATCTCCAAAACAATGAAGCAATTAGTGCTAAAAAAGTATTGCATATTGATATGGGGTGGATCAATGTATCTATGAACTAATTGCAGCATTTTCGAGTGACATAGGGAAGTTGTCGATGTGCCTTGCAGAAGCAATCGATAGTAAATGAGAACGATCCTGGATCACCAATCAGGCAAAGCGGGCAGCTGCCCCAAGGCCACACAAGTCCCAGCGTCACTGTGTGCCAGTGGCTTTTTGCTCATGTTTTACTTTCAAATTGGTCTGGCAATTTCCCCACTAATGTACAATATCAACTTGGTCCTGCATTACTATGTGATCTTAAATAAAAATCTGATAAAAATAATGCTGTCATCTCTAGAGGCAACAGGGACCCCACCCAAACAGGTTCATCTGGCCATGACAACAAGGCAGTATGAACTCTATCCTTCGTAATTCAAAGAAATAAGGGAAGATGTATTATTAAGTATGCACAAGTCATGACAGGCAGTCTAATGAATCACAAAAGGGAGGCAACCAACTTTAAGTCCCGCCCAGAAGATGTAATCATTTATTCTCGCAAAGCATGTTCGATGAAGGTTTCAAATGTTTATTAGAATTATTTCAGGGATAAATGGCATTTAAGTACTGCAGAAACTGAAGTTGTTGCAATAATGGGTTTGACTATGTTACTCACTCAGGAGGTTAGGATTTGTGGTAGGGGATTACAGGGGACCCCAAGCAGCTTGAGAAATATTTCAAAACAATAGAGCAAGCAGAGTTGGAGTGATTAGAAAATGGACTCACTGAGATTTGAAATGGGGAAATGCTTTTGACCAAACGGGAAGTATATCTTATGATGAAAGAGCTGTGGTAGCAATAATATAGTGAGCCCAGTGAGTTACTGTGTAAGTGGACTTTGTCTTTCTGTTTGTCTATGTAAGGCCGTTTTTTCTACAAGGAAGTGTATGAAATGTTGTTTTGTTGAGTCCAAAACCCCCAAATATTCAGTTAACTGTCAAATATGCCAAAGAACAGCAGCTAATCCTCACATGTTTGCACCTGGCAGCAGCAAATGTTTTGCATATTGAAATTGTTTCCAATTCAGTTTCAGTCGAAAAACTGAATTGATTTATTGTCTAACTGTTTGAGACCAATGATTGTTTGTAGTTTACTTTCTGAACGTCTCCGTGATAAACCCCAGGGTCTGCGTCAGCACATAGGCCTTATTTGTTGTACAATAAACATGTTAAGGTGGTGTTCAAGCACAACAGGTTGAGCTTTGCCATATAACCCAATAACCCAAATCCCTTTTTTTTTTTTTTTTTTTATCTTTAGCTTTTGAAATCTAATGGTAATACTCCACCAAAGTTCCCTTCATGGCCTCTCATCCTTCAACATCATTATTAAAATCTCCTCTGCATTGCGTATCGAATAAAGCATGTTGAAACTAGTGATCTCACTCTCTGTGTTTGAATGGTGTATAAATCCCTCGTAGCTTAAATCCTTTAGCATTAGGATAATTAATGCCAGAGGCAGACTTGACTCAATTCCTGTCTCATATTTAGGCCAACAAAATCATTATCGCTAATGAAACCTAAACATGAGCGATGTGTCTGTTTAAGCGAAGGTAAATTATGTACAGTACTTTACTCTTGACTTCCTAATAGCTTATGCGTACAGCTCATCTTAATTAAAACAGCAGTAACTCTGATGAATTTGTCGTCGTCCCACAGGTCCAGAAGCTACAATGCATGTGCCCCGTGGACTTCAGAGGAGTCTTCCAGCTGGATGAGAGGAGGAGAGATGCTGTCATTGCACTCGGCATCTTTCTGGTGGAGTCAAACCTGCAGGTAAACATTGTTCCCACTTACATCTCCACTTTATGATATGTTTGTGCCCACAGTGAATTTACAGGATGTTGATACAGCAGTGGTAACTCTCTATAACATGCTATTGAATACTTCTCTTGCAGCACAAAGATGCTATTGTCCCCTACCTTCTTGGGTTGCTTAAAGGGCTTCCTAAAGTCCAGTGGATTGAAGAAAGCTCCGAACGCAAAGGAAGGGGTAACTATACACCTGCGATTTTGTAACAATCTTAAATATATCGTATAATATAAAATATACTTTTGTGTAATTCAATATGCTTTAAGTATGGATGCCTGAATACAACTTGGGGTACTGTTTTAAACAAATATATTTGGTGAACTTCCTGTCTTGCAGAGACCCTCCCTGTCGCAGAGAACTTCACCTTTAGTCTTGTGACACTGCTCTCAGACGTTGCCCAACGTGATGAGACCTTACGAGGACAGGTGTGTGTGTGTGTGTGTGTGTGTGTGTGTGTGTGTGTGTGTGTGTGGGGGTGTGGGGGTGTGGGGGTGTGGGTGTGTGTGTGTGGTATTCTTCCTCCTCTCCACACTGGCTGTGAAGTGACTCCTTTACAGGAGTCAAGTGTAAGAGATGGGGAACAATCTCTCTGCACGTCTGTGCAATATAATATGACTTATATTTGTTTCTACATTTGGTAGGTTTCTATCAAAGTTACAGTGGATGAAGTACAACATGTTGTCATTGTGTTACTTTCCTTCTAATGCAGCTGAGTAGGGAATAGTCTGTCTGTGGAAACATAAAGAATGAATGTTGTACTAAGAAGACCTCTTAGACTGCTGGAGCCTCATATTAGCTTCAGCTGAACTTGACAATGTGTTTTTAAACAGAATGAGGACTGTGGATTTTGTCCCCCATCTCTCACATTGGACTTCAGCTCAGGTTACTGTATTTGATTCAGATTTTATTGCCAGTATAGACAGGAGGAACAATTACAGCCGCAGAAAACAGTTTTCAGTGTACATATTGGCTTTTAAGTATTAGCCTAAACCTTTTTTTGAACCTGTCCCTCATATTACTCTCTGGTTGATATGGGTGGATTAGTTTGAGTATGTGATGATGTAAAATCTTTCTCAGATTCTGGAGGCGGTCATGGACATCATGCAGATCCTGCAAGACATCTGCAAGAATCCAGAGGTTCACGATAAAGGTACCAACATACAGTAACACACCTCCTGCTTCCTTTATATGTTATTTAGCCGCTCCGCATATTAATATTTCCAATTGTTTTACCCTCCGCAACCCTTTTTCTGTGCAGAATACCTGTGCAGGTACACTGTGCCCACCCTGCTCGGTGTTGCTCGAGCCTTTGGCCGCTACAGCAACACTGACGAGCCGTTACTGTCCAAGCTTTTCCCTCGCCCGGTTGCTCCTGTGCCGCCTACGGCCGATGAGAGTGATGGACCACACCGCCGGTCCTTCAATGACTTCCGCTCCATCCTGCCGAGCTCTTTGCTCACAGTGTGTCAGGGCGACACTCTGAGACGTAAAGGCTCCAGTCAACAGGTATAGATGATTTGGGAAAAGTGAAGGAACAAACCTAAACCGAGCCTGTAAAAAGCTAATGTTATCACGCGCACTTTTTCTGTGTGTTTCAGGCCAGTCCAGAGAGAGCCTGTCTGACCCCCATTTCACCTGCTGACCCCTCTGCACAGTACTTTGAAGGTAAGCACCCGAGCAGAAGCAGTTTAGGCTTTCAGGAAACATCAGTGACTCTCTGAGGAACCTGCTTTAAAAACTTCTGCTTTCCCTCTTCAGGTTCATACCTCCCCGATGGCAGCGCAGTGGACCCTGATTACTACTTCTCCACCATCAGCTCCAGCTTCTCTGTCTCCCCTCTTTTCACTGGAAGCAGCTCTGGAGAGTTTCGTGTCCCTCTGGATATGCTCAGACAGACCCTTCACATGGTTAGCAGCCACAGCAGCAGAATGGATGCATTTGATTAAGAGAAAAAATAAGTCCACATGAATGTTTTTGACGTACAAAAAGTGGGATTTCATTTTCTCTCATACAGGTTGAACATTTTGTCTCTGAGTCGTTTTTAAAATCACTGGATGACTCCTTGGCAGAACTTCTAGAGGTATGACTTCTAAATCACTACAGATGTTTGGCTACTCTTCTTTTTTTTCTTTTTTTTTTGCTGTCACAATTGATTCATTGATACATTTCTGCTACTTTCTTGGCAGTTGAATCCTGGTATTCATCTCTACTACAAAACCTTCAGTGATTCCCTGTATGTAGCGATATTCAAAATGCTGAGAGACACCCTGTACAATTTAAAAGGTAAAGAATCCAGCTTTCCCCTCTTTCTTAAAAGTATTCTGAAATTGAGCCAGAAATTGTTGTTCTAAAATTTGACAATTAGCAATTACAATGTATTGTTTCTGTGTTCACCAGACCTTCAGACAGACTACGTGAAGGAGGTTCATGACTTTGTGCTGGAGCAGTTCAGCAGCAGCCAGTCGGAGCTGCAGAGGATCCTGCATGATGTCGAGTACCTCCAGAGTGAACTGAGCCCGCTCAAACTGCGCTGTCAGGCCAACGCTGCCTGTGTGGACCTCATGGTGTGGGCTGTAACTGAAGAGCAAGGTGAGAAATTACATCATTCAGACAGGATGTCATCAGTCTTAGAAGTCATCTCTGCAAAATGTCTCTGTTTTCCTCTCTTTACACCCCCCCACACACACCCACACACACACTCACTCACACAAACGCACAATGTGCAATCCAACCCCCGTGCAATATGTGCAATCGGGTTTGTAATGCATGTACAGATTTTTACTGCAAATTTTATAATATTTTACTTGTCTTTTATATTTAATATTAATTGTTGTCTTTTTGGAACCTCCTAGCAAAATAATTTCACACGATTGTACTTGTATAACTGGAGTGATAATAAACATCTTGAATCTTGAATCTTGAATCTTGAATCTTGAATCTTGAATCTTGAATCTTGAATCTTGAATCTTGAATTTTGAATTTTGAATTTTGAATCCTATTTTTCACCAGGAGCTGAGAACCTTTGCACTAAACTATCAGAGAAGCTGCAGTCAAAGACGTCCAGTAAAGTCATCATCGCTCACATGCCGCTCCTCATTTGCTGCTTACAGGTAACAGCACCTGCTTGTTTAAAAAAAAAAAAAAAAAAAAAGGAAAACTAAGATTATCCATTAACCAAATAATCTTTGCAAGGAATATGTCATGATGGTCATCATGCACATTGACGTACTGTATTAACATTTTAGGCTTATTCCTAGTTTTATTACACATCCTATATCTATTACACACACTGGCCACGGCATGATATATAGTTGGATATTCATTTTAAAAAACAAATTGCATAAACAGTTTTGATGGGGGTAAGCTAATACTGGTAGATTTATCTGTCGAAATAGGACAGCGGTGTATCCTAATGTGTAAACAGGTTGCTCGTAAACATTTACAGTGCTGTCCAATCAAGAGCAATCCACTATGGAAACAGGAAGTAACTGCAGCATCACAAGCTTTCAAAATGACAGTTTTAGAGTCGCAAAAGAAAGATATCTTGTAAATGTACTCTAGGTGTTACTTTGTTTTATTTATGTCTACATACATGAAAAATTATCTGTTTCGAAGTTTGGAATATTCATACAGTTTGGAATAAGGGGGAGATATCCGACTCTGCTATGTTGTTTATGTGTGTTGTTTTTGTGAAATGCAATTTAAAATCTTCAAGATATAGAACATTATTAAACAACATTTAGCAAATTGTGTTGACTATTCCATATGACCTCTCACTCTTCACTCTAAACGTGTCAGTTATTAGCAAGCTAACATCAGTTTACACAGCTGGGTCAGTTCGCTACACAACTGTTACACCTGGCAGTTAGTGGGTGTAAATATTTAGGAACAACTAATCTCTACGTAAGATGTAGTTTAGTTGGTGCAGCCCGTTTTAATTTATTGACTTGTAAAACTAAACTTGGCAAACATTTAGGTTAGAACAAGGTTAAGTTTACATTTACAAACTGCAGCTGCAACCTGCTCCAGGTGTTTGTTTAATAAAGCCTGGATGTGATTCAGACAGAGTTGTTAATTTGTTCGCATGAATTGACACAAATGTCTCTGCGACTTCAGGGCTTAGGTCGTCTGTGTGAGCGCTTTCCTGTGGTAGCCCACTCTGTCACCATGTCGCTGAGAGACTTCTTGGTGGTGCCCTCTCCTGTTCTGGTGAAGCTGTACAAATACCACAGCCAGTACACTACAGGTAACAACAGAGCACTCCGCAGCGCCATCATTCACTCGCAGTATTATCTCCAGTTCAATGTTTTCTTACCAAATCCAACCGTTTTCAAGGCGCTGGTGAGATAAAGATCCATGTGACCAACGAGCATTCCCAGTCAACCCTCAGTACCCATTCGAGCAAGAAGAGCCAACCCTCCATGTACGAACAGCTGCGGGACATCTCCATCGATAACATCTGCAGGTGAATGCACCCACAGACACACTTGTACAGCATATGCACACACACTGGTATCAACACAGCTTACTCTCCAATCTCTCCCTCTCTGTCCTCAGGTGCCTGAAAGCCGGACTGACTATGGATAATGTCATTGTAGAAGCTTTTCTCGCCAGTCTGTCTAACCGTCTCTACATCTATCAGGAAAATGATAAGTAAGTCAAGCGTCATACTTTGAAGAGAATGAAAAGTCTTCCCTTTGAGAGTGTATTTACAGATGTTCTCCTCTCTTCCCCAGGGATGCTCACCTGATCCCAGACCACACCATCAGGGCTTTGGGTCACATCGCTGTGGCCTTACGGGACACCCCTAGAGTAATGGAGCCCATCCTCCAGATCCTACAGCAGAAGTTCTGTCAGCCTCCCTCCCAGCTTGACGTCCTCATCGTAGACCAGCTTGGCTGCATGGTCATCACAGGCAATGTAAGTATTTATATCTCTATTCTTTAGACTGACAATTGAAAAAATTTTCTTCTTTTACAGCCAAAACTATTTCAAATGTAAGTTATACATCTGGTGTCTGAATTACACTGTTTTTATACAATAGCCTTTATTGAAGGAAAGAAGAAGAAAACATCAATATGGCTAACCGCTTATTCCAAACCCTTGACAGTAATGTATACGACCTCATAACGTTTCTTTTTCTTTCACCTTAGCAATACATCTACCAGGAAGTTTGGAATTTGTTCCAGCAGATCAGTGTGAAAGCCAGCTCCATGGTCTACTCTAACAAAGACTACAAGGACCATGGCTACAGGTGACCAGCATCTTATCGGACGCAATTACAGTTCTTTGCAGTTGTTGAGTACATAAGAAAGTGATGCATTAAGTGGGAAAATATGCCCTTCCTCATATAGCCGATTATTATTCGCAGTTTTTCTTGAGGGTCTAGTAAATGAGTGTTCCCTCTCCTGTGTGCAGACACTGTTCCTTGGCTGTGATAAATGCTCTGGGTAACATAGCAGCGAACCTCCAGCCTGAGCAGATGGTCGACGAGCTGCTTGTCAACCTACTGGAGCTTTTTGTCCAACTGGGCTTGGAGGGGAAGAGAGCCAGTGAGAGAGCCTCAGACAAAGGCCCAGCTCTGAAGGTAAAGCACACACACAAATACAAACACAGTGGCAATGAGACTGCAGTGCTGGCACAAGGGGGGTACTCCCATAAAAAAACGCAAGCATACATTCTAGCCAGCTTACCTTTTAGTATGTGCAATACTTCTCAAAGTGCCAAGATGCAAAATTATTGCTTGCAGGGGAGCCCTGGTGGTTTAGGTGTTTTTAAGGCGGCGATCATGCACAGCGATGTCCCCGGTTCACCTCCAGGATGGAAGTGGTTTTGTAAAAAAAATGCAAAAGGAGAGCAGAAGTAGTTTAAACCCTGCCTATGTTCTCACCTTGACCCTCCTGGCCAATCACTAAAGTGTGTGTGATTTTCGAACAAAAAGTTGTTTTTAAAAAAAAAGTACAGAAATTGTGAGATTCAACCATTACTTGCTTTGAATCATACTGACACCCAGATCTCTTCTTTTGTCTCTCCAGGCATCAAGCAGTGCCGGAAACCTTGGTGTCTTAATTCCAGTTATTGCAGTGGTAAGTGCTCTGGATAGTTCCAAAAAAATCACCATGTTTTTATTACCTTCTCCTTCATTTAGCATTTTAAATATTGTCTATTCCGGGAAGCCCTGGTAGCATGTACTATGGCTGACTCCCTACCGCAGTGGCCCAGGGCGTCCCTTTGCATTTCCACTCTATCTTCTACTATCAATAAAGGCAAAAAGACCCTAAAAATGTCTTTTTGTAAGAGTCAGTGGAAACCTTCCAAATATAAAGTGGGGTATAGAAAGGTCAATTTGTTCCACTTCTTTAGCCTCAGAAAAACATGCTCATACCTCAGGGATGCATTCTTTCTCTTCTTCTGCTGTTAGCTGACGAAGAGGTTGCCACCAATTAAGGAAGCAAAGCCACGTCTGCAGAAGCTCTTCAGGGACTTTTGGCTCTACTCCGTTGTCATGGGATTTGCTGTGGAGGGCTCAGGTACAATCTGTTAAAATATACATTTTTTATTCTGTCATCAGCCCATGCCATATTCATTCTGAGGAATGTTGCATCCATTTTTTTAAATGTACAAAACAGCTAACATTCAAAAATAAAAATGATCTAATGTATCTTACTTCAGCATCACGTTTTTTTTGTTGCTGAAATCTTCAGGTCTATGGCCAGAAGAATGGTACGAGGGAGTTTGTGAGATTGCAACCAAATCGCCACTGCTCACATTTCCCAGTGGGGAACCTTTACGCTCTGAGCTGCAGTACAACTCCGCACTGAAGAATGACACAGTCACTCCGGTATGAGAGCACACACATGCACAGATATGCTATGGTTATATGTTATATGCATACATTAGTTCATGGTTCGTTGTTGTATTTCAGGCGGAGCTGAATGATCTGCGTAGCACCATCATCAACCTGCTGGATCCTCCTCCTGAGGTGGCTGCACTTATCAACAAACTGGACTTTGCCATGTCCACATATTTGCTGTCTGTTTACAGATTGGAATACATGAGGTATGCCAACATGTCTACATAGTGTATATTGGCTTATGTGCCCAGTGATTATAATTATATACAGTATATCATTTTTATTCTGTGATGTTTCCTCTCTCTGTCAGGATGCTGCGTGCTCTGGACTCTGACCGCTTTCAGGTCATGTTTCGATACTTTGAAGACAGAGCAATACAGAAGGATAAATCTGGTAAGCAAAAGGAGAAATGCATGAACTCGTGATGTTACATGTTTATTATAATCGTAAATATTTAATGTTTTCTTTCCAGGCATGATGCAGTGTGTGATTGCTGTGAGCGACAAGGTTTTTGAGGTCTTCCTGCAAATGATGGCAGAAAAAGTAAGGGAGATGTTTTCACTGAAAAATAACTTGTATCCTGTTTCGAGTGTTTCATTACACAGTAGATTTTAACTAAAGGTCTGAGGCCCTTCTTTAGGCACCAAACACTCCTTATTTATTTAAGGATTGCACAAAGGTTTTGTGCCAGTGACAAAAAAGAAAAGCTGCTGCGCATACAATAATGTCTTTAAAGGTTTTTGAGGGGGGAATAAAAATGAGTAAAAGTAGCTGCTGCTGCACCTGATTTATCATTGCTGCAGAGGAAACTGTGTATTTAATGTCTGGGAAAAGCTGCACTGTTTTATGAGAGAGAGAAACAGTCTCTTAATAGTTCAGAAAATAAAAACACTACAGCAGTGAAGAACATTGCACCAAATTAAGCATGCCCTATAAAGTTACTTTACCGTAGTTCTCCATTCTTCCCACAATACAAAAGTGCTACACTTTATACTACCAGCAGCGACAGCTACTGTAGCAGGATCTACCACAGAAACCGTTTAGAGTACTTTGCCAGGTGTTTATATTTCTGTCTGTCTGTGGACAGATTTTGTCTCCGCTATAGCGTCTCAAGCGTGCAAGATGCAGTCACAAAACTTTACAGATGTGTAGTTGAGATCAAAAATGAAGTCAGTTTGAAAATGTTTACACCACACTTTACTTCCCTGTCCTGGTTTGGATCAAAATCTTACTAAGATGCTATATTTTCAGCCAAAAACCAAAGCGCATGAGGAGGAGCTGGAACGCCACGCTCAGTTCCTCTTGGTCAACTTCAACCACATCCACAAGAGGATCCGCAGAGTGGCTGACAAATATTTGTCCGGCCTGGCTGAAACGTGAGAGTGCATCGATACACATGCTCATATACAGTACTCAGAATACAACACTGACTCTTTTATAAACTTAAAATACAGTATTGTCAACAGTATTTTTCTCTCTCCTCAGTTTCCCCCACTTGTTATGGAGTGGCCGTGTGCTGAGGACCATGTTAGACATCCTGCAGACGCTTTCCCTCTCACTCAGTGCAGTAAGTGATGAAAAAAGTTGATTATTCATCAGTGTAGCATCTATATTTCAGTATGTCTTTATACTTAATCATGTTTATGATGCATTGCAGGACATTCATAAAGACCAACCTTATTACGACATCCCAGACACGCCACACAGAATCACTGTCCCGGATACATATGAAGCCAGAGAGGTAACGTTTTTTAAGAACCAGTTATCCATTACTCAGCACTGTATACTGTCTTTACTACTGTTCTCCATCAGTATGTGCAATTTACTAAAATGATCAAAGGCAAATTGTATCTTAAATTGTAGAGCATAGTGAAGGATTTTGCTGCACGTTGTGGGGAGATCCTTAAAGAGGCAATGAAGTGGGCGCCATCCGTGACCAAATCTCACCTCCAGGTAACATTTATTTTTGAAACATTGACTCCTGTAAAATTAAAACTCTCCACATGTACAGCACGTATTATAAATAAAGTTTACATGGCAGCCCAAAATATGGTTTTAACTGCTGATCTTCATGTGTTATTTTTCAGGAGTATCTGAACAAACATCAGAACTGGGTGTCGGGTCTCTCCCAGCACACAGGCCTCGCCATGGCCACAGAGAGCATTCTGCACTTCGCCGGTTACAACAGACAGAGCACCACACTGGGTGTAGGTCTCAAACTGACTTTTTATTAGCTAATACTTATTAATGCTGCAAGATGATTATTTATGTCAGGATTAAAAATGGAGCCTATTGGGATACCATAAATTATAGCTGCTTAATTCACTGTTTCTTCATTTATGAGGGTCTGCGGTGATTACAATTTTTCTTGACTTGAAAAAATTGTGTTATACATCCAGAATACTTGCATTAAGAGAACAATGTATGTAAACACCCTTTGAGAGATACTTTTGTAACTTAAATGTGATGGTAAGTTTTACATTCTTTCCACATAATCAATTACCATTCATATACTTAAATCATGTGCTTTCACCTGTAGTCCACTCAGCTGACTGAGAGACCAGCCTGTGTGAAGAAGGACTACTCTAACTTCATGGCCTCCCTCAACCTCAGGAACAGATACGCCGGAGAGGTAAAACCACCAATCATAGCAATTATTATGGCTATCTGCTCTGACATTCATTAAAAACCTATGCTGTGTCTTGATACAGCCAAATTATTTACTTATTATTTCGAGTCCCCGAGGGGAACTTGCTGCATGTCATTCCCTTTCTCTTCTCTGCCTTTTCTGTCTCTCTCTCACTATCAAAATAAAGCAAAAAATACCAAATAATAATCTTAAAAGGAAGAAAAAACAAAAATGTGGCTTTTGAGGTACAGCTCAGTTTCTGAAACTTTTCTGGTGGACATTGGAAACCTGTTGGATCGGTAATGGAGCTGTAGCAGAACTGGAACAAGACGCAGTCGGTTCCTGGGGACATAAACTGTGCTTAATGGATGAAACACTTTTGAAGTTCTCCTGCTCACATCCTTTCTCTTTTGTCCGTAGGTATCGGGTATGATCCACTTCTCCCAGGCAGTTCGAGGACAGTCCGATCTGAGCCAAATGATGATCAAGCAGATGGGGGAGGCTTTAGACTCTGCACAGCCCAAGGCCTTCACTGAGGCCATGTTCAAACTGGCCGCATTGCTCATCAGCACCAAAGGTTTCACTTTCTCTCTGTGCCGTTAACTCACGCGATTTATGTTTTATATTAAATGCAGGGCTCTGTGTTCTCTTTCAAATGCTCTGGACTTGTTGTCTGACTGCTACTGTCGCTTGACTGGTCTCCAGACTGTGATCCTCAGCTCCTGCACCACCTCTGCTGGTCTCCTCTCAAGATGTTCACAGCACACGGCATGGAAACAGCTATCGCTTGCTGGGAGTGGCTGCTGGCCGCTCGTGTTGGAGTGGAAGTACCGGTACATACAGTATTTTAAAAATAATTTTCATTTTTGTGTCAGTACATTTGTATTGTGTGTATATATATATACTATAAATGTCCTCTCTTGGCTGCCCAGTTTATGCGGGAGATGGCGGGAGCGTGGCAGATGACCGTGGAGCTTAAGATGGGCTTGTTCTCCGACGCTCAGGTGGAGGCTGATCCTCTGGCCGCATCAGAGGAAAGTCAGCCTATCCCCTGCCCTCCAGATGTTACCCCTCACCACATATGGATCGAGGTCAGACAAAAGAAATTCTTCTTGTGTTGTTATTACATACTCTTATAAATTGTCTTCCCCTCCACTTATTGTCTCTCATGGCTGCCTCTTTTCCTCTAGTTTCTAGTCCAAAGGTTTGAGATAGCAAAGTATTCCAGCGCAGATCAAGTGGAGATCTTTGGCAGTTTGTTACAACGCTCGATGTCTCTCAACGTCGGAGGGGCTAAGGGTAGCCTCAACCGCCACGTAGCTGCCATCGGGCCTCGCTTCAGGTACAGAAACGCATACAAAGCTCAAAGCTAATGTACGGTACGTTTTATGATCCCTATACTTGCTTACCTGTCATTTGATGTCTGTTTACTCTTTTAGGGGTCTTCACAATAAGCTTGGATTTTAAGCAAATAGGTTGAAGGGTGCAGATTGAAAAGAAAGTGTGTTTATATATTTCTCTGTACTTCAGGCTGCTGACTCTGGGTCTGGCTCTGCTCCACTCTGATGTCCTCACCAATTCAACTGTAAGAAATGTGCTCCGAGAGAAGATCTATTCTACAGCCTTTGATTACTTCAGGTACCTACTCACTCGAATCTAAGGGTGCAACAAACATTTTCATGCAATCGCTCAATTAATGTGTAACGTTTTTTTAAATTACAATAATTTGGTCTGTAAAATATCAAAAAATATGGAAAAATGTCGATCACAACTCCCAAGAGCCTGAAGTGATGTCTTCATTGCTTGTTTTGCTCACACAACAGTTCAAAACCCAAAAGAACAAATGATAGAAAGTAGAAGTGCTCATTTAATGTTGCATGCTAACACGCTAAACTAAGATGGTGAACGTCAACATGGTAAACATTACATCTGCTTAACATTACCATGTTTTTAGCATTAGCATTGTCATTGGAAGCATGTTAGCATGCTTACATTAGCATTTAACTCAAAGCACCACTGTCCAGCCTCAAAGAGAATTGAATTGCACAAAAGTTTAGTAAAAACACATACTAATAAAAAAAACTAAATAAAAAAAAAAACACTAACTCGAACTATTGATGATCTAAATCTCCATTATCTGTCTCTCCAGCGTTGCTCCAAAGTTTCCAACCCAAGGTGACAAGCATCTCCGCGAGGACATCTGCATCATAATCCGTTTCTACGCCAGCATCCTGTCCGACAAGAAGTACCTGGCAGCATGCCACTTGGTCCCACCTGGTGAGCTTGGTACTACCCCGGCCCCGAGCACACTCTCTGCCGGGATATTTGGATCGCTTATCGTGTCCAGCACTTCTCCGATTTCTATCTTAAGTAAGCCTAAAGCGGTGTATCTCGGACTGCACTGCAGCAGGGGCATGCTTTTTTGCGCGTGTCAAATTTGACGCTGTTTGTCCTCACGATGCTGCAGATAGATCCTTGTATCTATCCATCTATGTTACAAACCTAGCTCTTTATGTAACGTCCGTCCCTCTTATTTTGTCACTCTTATACTTTTTCTACCTTGTTCTACCTCTTTCTCCTACTTTTTAGTGTCTTACTCCCTCTATTTTTACAATCAATCTGTTTTCTATCCTGAATGTTAAGCAGCTGTGAGGATAAGCGCAAATTTGCCAACTGCGTTAAGATGCATGATTATTCATCATGTCAGCCCCATCGTCTGCCCCTATCCTCGATTTGATCAACTTCCAAAAGAAAGTTAAGTTAAAAAAAAAATGTTTTTCTTCCACCCCAGAAGATCCTCTCCTCTTCATAACCGACGTCCCAGAGAAAAGACATGGTCTCATGCTCATACACATCGAAGCGCTTCAGGTAGACGGGTCCTCTAACCGCTGATCCTGGCTCAGATTAATCTGTCTCCAATCCCCCCGCGCATTAACAAAACAAAATAATATCTGACCCAGTATCAGTGGATCAAAGGAGCCTCTACCTACTGTACATGTAAATCCCGCTGGTTTTCCCTGCTTTCAAATGCATGACCATCACAACAGCAGAGGACTAACTGTTACCTCATCTCGCTCATCTCGTCTCATATTATGGATGTTTTTCGCTGTTAAGAAGTCGTAATATTGACTTATGGTGGTGATTTCTCTCGTTCAGATTTACTACATTTCTCAGTTTGCCGTTTGTCTGTGCTTGTGTCTCGGCCGTATTAAATATGTTTGTATGTGAAACAGATAATCAGGACCCGTCCCTGAACAGTCTGTCAGTGATGAACGCTGCTGACCTCCGGAGCAGCATGGACTCGAGCGCTCGCTCCCAGCAGAGCAGCCAGGGATGGATCAACACTTACCCGCTGTCCAGTGGCATGTCGACCACATCCAAGAAATCAGGTACTGCTTAGATTCAGCATGGAACAATATTTATACAGAGAAAAGATGAAACAGTAGTTTCAAACTCCCGTCACAGGGAGTTTTTAATTTCCTACACCTCAGTTCTGTTCTTTAAATAGCATTCTTTTGTGTGTGTGTGTGTGTGTGTGTGTGTGTGTGT
>CALSCE010010647.1:5382141-5421362 GCA_943593645.1 Bovichtus variegatus
GATGTTATATTTTAACATGTAGTGTTTCCAGTTTGTGTAGAGCAGTCTTTAAATTTCACACTTTAAATTAATATATTATAAGTTTAAAAGTGTTTAACAAACTGTTTAAAAATGACTAGAATAGATGTAGCAAAGCTACGTGGGTTTGTTTTGTACGCGGTCAATTTGAGTGTCAACGGGCGAGATGGATCGATGGCTCAAGACCGGGTCAGGTAAAAGAAAATTAAATGAAAAATCTGACGCGACAGTCGAGGTGCATCGTCCTGATGCAGGTGGTTCAGCAGCTACAGGTGGTTCAGCAGCTACAGGTGGTTCAGCCGCAGCGACAACAAGTGATTTTGTGTGCGTTTGAGAACCCTTGATGTAAAAAGCTTGGCTATAAAAAAAAAAAATAATAATTCATTTTCAAAATGTTTTAATTTGCGGCTCTGTTCGCTCGGACATAAACTCAGTAATAAATGTAGTCTACGTTTCATATGATGTGTAAAATCAGCATTTACCGTTTAGATGGCATATGAATGAAATGCTTGTAGAATCCGTAGTTGTATTTGTGTTGTTGATTTAATGTAGAGAAGGTCACATAAAGCTCAATATTAGCCTGTAATGTGTAATATACTGTTGGAGTGGTAAGCAGGCCTTTTGTTTTTGGATATTTGGGGAGTTAGGTGGTCCGTGAGTGTTTTTTTATTGGTTAAGTGGTCCTTGGTCTGAAAAAGTTTGAGAACCCCTGGTGTAGAGGCTCTTTGGGTGATGTGCACTTTAGATAAGTTGAAGTTGGGAGTCCAAACTCCCGATAAGTGGAGGATGCAGTATGCTCAATTTTCAATTTCGAAATTACACTTTAACTTAAACATTTATTTCAACTAAAACATCTGCCTAACTTGCTTTTTGAGCGCTTTCAATTGCATTAACCATGACATACTGTAAGATGCACATTTCACTGTAATGTACCATATCTTACAATACAGTTATATAATGCGTGGCAAGATATGTACACGCTTTATAAGGAGACAAAAGTACACAAAGGCATGTACAACATTAGCTGTCCGATAAAATAATAAACCTTAACTTTATTCTCAAACAAACCAATTTGACACATTCAAATGGTCTGGTGTGTCTCGATTCGAGAGCCGCCCTGCTGGATGCTGAGATGATGAAACAGTAGAGTGCATTACAAGAACTCAAGATTGTGAAACGCTTAAAAACTGAAACTGACGCAACGGTCTTACTCTCTGTAACGCTTCTCTCCGTCCTAGGCACGTCCAAGAAGAGTAACAGAGGGACGCAGCTTCACAAATACTACATGAAACGCAGGACTCTGCTGCTGGCCTTACTGGTGAGGGCTGATAAGGAATTGAATGAATTAACTCTTCTGCTCATTATCACAAACCCCTCACGCTCTCTTTCCCTCCCGGCTCGTTTTGTCTTTCCAGGCCAGTGAGATCGAACGGTTGACGACGTGGTACAACCCCCTCTCCACTCAGGAGCTGGCCATCGCCACGGAGCAGTCAGTGGAGACCAGCATCGCCAACTGGAGGTCCAAATACATCAGTCTGACTGAGAAACAGTGGAAGGACAATGTCAACCTGGCCTGGGGTATCGCACCCTACCTGGCTATGCAGCTCCCAACAAGGTTGTCACTCTCTCTGTTTGTGTCATACAGTAGATTTCCCCAAACAGACCGAAATACTCAAAGTGTAACTTGATGAAAGAAGAAACATTTACTCCCTTTTTTTAAAATGAAAAACTGAGTTTAATTGCATTTTCTTTTTGTTGAATACACTCTACATCCTTACTTGGTCTTGTACAATTGGTACTGTAGCTCAAGGTGGCTAATGTTTACTTAACTTTAGATACATTTTGGAAAGTACAGTATATTCTGATATAAAAAAAAAAAAAAAAAAAATTGAAATCAAATCTTCAAGCTTTATGACTATTTGTGCTACTGTTTCTATACGTTTTGTAGTGTAACGAATAACTTTTTGAAATGATTTGAACACTTGATTTGATACATTTGCATCTAGTGCAGCACTTGATATTACAAGTAGAAGCCTTGAGGTTTTAAAACACTAAACAACAATTTGTTTGTTAGCATACAAAAACAACAGCTCCCTTTTGGTTATATTCGCCTTTTACTAATGTGCTTCAATACAAATGTAAATGTGATTTTTGAATGAGATTTTCTTACTTGTCGAACCCGGGAAGTTCAGTTCTACTTGGGCTTTCTCTTGCCACTCGAGACCTCAATGGCTTCTGTTCAGCAAACGTTACATCGTCTTGCTTCAAAAGAAGCTTTTAGGGAGAAAATAACAGCCACCGAAAAAGAAGTTAATCTCCGACCTGGTCCAGACTAGATATTTACTTGTTTACTTGGTTCCCAGGTTTAAGAATGATGCCATTGTTTCTGAAGTGACCCGGCTGGTGAGACTGGACCCCGGAGCTGTCAGTGACGTACCTGAGGCTGTCAAGGTAAGATCACTTAGTCGAGTAAAGCTCAGCTAATGAGCCTTGGAAATGTGTCTTTTATGTTTTGTGAATGAATATTTTCTTTCACTATCTTTACCTTGTAGTTCCTGGTGACGTGGCACACTATTGATGCCGACTCTCCTGAGCTGAGCCACATCCTGTGTTGGGCTCCAGCAGACCCGCCCACTGGTCTCTCCTACTTCAGCAGCATGTACCCTCCTCATCCTCTCACCGCTCAGTACGGGGTTAAGGTGCTGCGCTCCTTCCCTCCAGTAAGTCTCGTGGGTTTTTGCAGTAGAGACGTACAACTTTAGGAAAATCGCAGCTCTCTTCACCTTACATTTGTTTATTTCTCTTCTTAGGATGCCATCTTGTTCTACATTCCTCAGATTGTTCAGGCTCTCCGTTATGATAAGGTAAAGATGAACTACCAGAGCTTTAACGATTAGTCGGCTGAAAATAATCAGCAGCTGTTTTCATCTATGAAGCAGTCTTACTAAACTCTGGTGCTCCGTCCTGCTCAGATGGGTTATGTGAGAGAGTACATCCTGTGGGCGGCCCAGAAGTCTCAGCTTCTCGCCCACCAGTTCATCTGGAACATGAAGACCAACATCTTCATGGACGAGGAGGGACACCAGAAAGACCGTGAGTAGAGGCTCCACACCTCAGCGAACTCCAATGCTCAGACCGTGAGTGAGAGCTGCAGTGATATTAGTTCCGAGTGCCGCATTTAAGGATAGAACTAAGGTTGAAAACCAGGAATTGAGTATTTCATGGGAATTTTTCACAATTATGTACGCCCTTTTCCTGAGGAAAAAAAATACTGGTGGGAACGTGGTTTGTGTTTATTCTAAATAAACCTTGTTAGGTATGACTTTGAAATTCCATTATTACAGTAATATAACTTGATAAACTGTAGTGATTTATTCCTGTTACTTTTCTTACTAAAATGGCAACTTAAAACCTGAAATAAAAACAATGCAAGCAGTTCAACAAGTAAGTTTAATGAGACATGAAGGCCTGCAGAGCGGCTTTCAGCAGATGGAGCAACGCGTGCAGAAGATGCTCCCGTAAGAACGCACCAAAATGATTCCATGCGATGGATTTTTCTTCTCTGATATGCAATAATAATCTCATGTCATGGCTGTAAAGATCATCATAAACTCCTTGGTCATATTAAAATTGGTGGAGGATATGCAAAATTACAGAGGACCAAACTAATTTATGGTTGGAACTGTATATTTTCAAACCCAAAGACGGTGTACCTTTTTTTAGTTTTTTTTTACTACTAATATTACCAGACAATCACATAAATATGAAATATAAAAACTTCAGAGTAATATCTTTAAAATCATGGGAAAACCTTTTACCCTTGATGTAACCCCAAATGCATTAAATATCCCCCAGTTATTCCTACAGTAGCACACATGTTAATGCATCTAATGTATGAAACAGTACAAATAGTGTATAATATATATTGCATAGTGTATAATAGTGTTGCTGTCGTTTTATTTGTTGTTATTGAAATCTAAAATTCCCAACTTGTCATTCCATGTGTTCATTAATCATTAATATACACATTACATGAAATCTATTCACATTTTTCCTTCTTGCTGTATATTTCTGCTACTTTGTGTTAAGTTAATGTAAAAAATGTTCCTATGTGTCTACATTGTCTGCCTCACGGGGAAACCCTTATCAGGCCTAATTAAATCAAAGATGATGTAATCACATTAATTCCTGCCTCATTATTCCGTGTAGCTGACATCGGGGAGCTGTTGGAGCAGATGGTCGAGGAGATCACGGGTTCGCTGTCGGGTCCAGCCAAAGACTTCTACCAGAGAGAGTTTGACTTCTTCAACAAGATCACCAACGTGTCCGCCATTCTCAAGTAAATCCATCACCATTACTTGACAAATCACAAGCAAACAAGGGAATGTTTTGGTGTAATGTAAACTCTGATTTATTTTTGAATTTTTCAGGCCTGTTCCAAAGGGAGAGGAGAGGAAAAGGGCCTGTCTCAAAGCTCTGTCGGATATCAAAGTCCAGCCAGGTAACGTACTCTTCCATAGTCTGGAGAGATGATCAAACAGCTGCAGTGAAACATGAGATTATACAACATTCAAAAATACAAACTATCATTTCATTGATTACATTCTTCTAGCGTAATCATTTAGAGATATTTGAAAATAGAAAGACAAAAAAATTGAGAAAAGTAAACCATAAAGAAAGCATTCAATTAATACACATAAAGGCCTGTGTTGGGTTGGACCACAAACACCTTGATATTGTCTTTGTTAACTAATATCCCAAACCCTCTAAGATTCATCTTTAGTGTATGTCGGAAAATTAGCCCAAATATGACTAGTTTTTCTTTTGGACAGTGTTGACTCTGGCCGTCAAAATGTCAAAGAAGATCTTTCAATCACATACAAATGAGCCTGAACGCTACAATGAATCCTGTGTTTACCAGCCCGGACTCCGCTTTAGTAAACCTACACATGACACATGTATCCCCGAACAGAGACATTTGTGTGGATTCTGATGGGGACCTACTACACTTGTCTTTGAACTAATAAATATTTCCAGAAATGTCCATCATCAGTTAAATGAAATTCTTCTTCCATTTCCTTAAAATGACTTCTATAAATTGTCTCTATAGAGATCACTTGTATTGATTTAGCCAATTATATAAAATATATTTTCCCTTCCACAGATCAAAGGGTTAATTCCAAGTGAAAGTGTCTGTGTTAATGTTGCAAAACAGTTTTCTTTTGTCTTTTGTCTATCTTTCTATATTCTTCTCTGGAAAAAAACACTTTATTGAAGTGTGAATTGACTCCTATTGGTGTTTTCCAGGCTGTTACCTACCAAGTAACCCTGAAGCCATAGTGCTGGACATCGACTACAAGTCCGGAACGCCCATGCAGAGGTAAAGGAGGAGATTTCGCCTCTAAAACATCAGTTCAAATCAGGATGCTACTTTCTCAGGACCCAGATCCTTCCTCATTTTGTGTTTATCTCACGGGGATATGTTCTCTGTCGTCACAGTGCTGCCAAGGCGCCCTACCTGGCCAAATTTAAGGTGAAGCGCTGTGGAGTGAGTGAACTGGAGAGGGAGGGTCTCCGCTGTCCAACGGACTCTATGGAGGACGGAGAGGAGAATCCAGACGGGTCACGCAGGATTTGCTGGCAGGCTGCCATCTTTAAAGTGGGAGACGACTGCAGACAGGTACCTCACTGAACTCATTCACTGGGAGGAAACCGGGGAGGAAACGTTGACTTCTTTTGTGACCCTCCTGCGCTTCTCTGTCTCCAGGATATGCTCGCTCTGCAGATCATCGGCCTTTTTAAGAATATTTTCCAGCTGGTGGGCTTGGATCTGTTTGTGTTCCCCTACAGAGTGGTGGCCACTGCACCAGGGGTAAGACTTCATGTCCCATTACTCTCTCCAAATCCAGTATTAATATTTTTATCTTTACCTCCTCTTTCCACTTCCATTTTTCACAGCTTGGATCTTATTTTTGTATTTTTTTGCAATTTCCTTATAGTTCTGATGACATACAAACATGCCATCTCTGCTACACACAGCTTAACATCAGGTTGAGACAAATCTGGCTTAACACAGTCACTTAAGTGAAGACGAATGTAAAAAATCCATCATAATCATTCTTTGTGTTGTAAAACCGAAAGTACGGTAGGTTGAGGTCATCTCCACAATACAGTGGATGTGGGCAATTAAAAGTTTGTGTAGTAAAGTCTGGAGCCACATTTATTTTCATTTCCCAAAGTTGTTTGGATGTGAAAATGTCTTAAACTAGAGACATGTTTAAAACTCATCTCATCACTTGTGTGGTTTGTCAATTCTACTGGTACATGAATCATATTTGATAGGAATGACGGCTGAAACTTTGCAATTGTAGAATTTTATTTTCATACTCCGGTATGTATTAACTGATCCTCTTTTCCTCAGTGTGGCGTGATCGAGTGCATCCCAGACTGCAAGTCCAGAGACCAACTCGGCAGACAGACGGACTTCGGGATGTACGATTACTTCCGCAACCAGTACGGAGATGAATCCACCCTCGCCTTCCAGAAGGTGCGAGCGATACTTTAACCTTTGATCTGTCACCTTTTTAGGTCCTAAATGGGTGTATTTTCCTCTCAGCGTGTACTTTGGAGATGGTAGAGGGATGAAATCTTTTTTTTTCTCCATTAGTTTTGATTTAACGCAAGTTTAAAAGAGAGCTGAATTTCACTGTCACACCATATTTACTCTTTCTTACACCTTCTCTTCGTCATACAGACTTATTGCAATCAGTGATTAAGCTTCAAACATTTACTCCACTATTTAGTGATTGTTTCTGTTTGAAAAGGAGAGGAGCATATGACCTGAACTGATTCAATAAAATCGAAATCTAAAACGGTGTCATCAAAGACGCGCAACCTTACATGTTGGTATTACCGGTCTATTACAGTGCCCAGGCACTTATAAAGCTTTACTTATGAGACTTCTTCCTCCTGACCATTAATCACAATCCTGCCAGAGACGTTGTGTGAATAAACTCGAAGCAGAATTTTTACAGAAGTCTCACCTTTTTTACTCTTCTTCCTTCCACAGGCTCGGTATAATTTCATCCGCAGCATGGCCGCCTACAGCCTTCTGCTGTTCCTGCTGCAAATCAAAGACAGACACAACGGCAACATCATGCTGGACAGCAAGGGCCACCTCATCCACATAGGTGTGGTGTATATATATTAAGCTGTTGTGGTGGTCGTGTCATTTTCCGCTTCTTCCAAATGTCATCTGTTCATGTCTGCCTGGTTGTCTGCAGACTTTGGCTTCATGTTTGAGAGCTCTCCTGGAGGCAACCTGGGCTGGGAGCCGGACATCAAGCTGACCGACGAGATGGTGATGATCATGGGAGGCAAGATGGAGGCCACGCCTTTCAAATGGTTCATGGAGATGTGTGTCAGGGGATATCTGGCTGTACGGTAAGAAAAATTAAAGTCGGCAGTAGGTTTGTAGATTGTTTATCCTCCGGGTTCTTTTGTTAGGGGAGAAAAGAGCTGAAAAAGTTGGGGTGTTTTTTTAACGTTAAAGTCAAAAGAGCAGTCTGTAATGCACTTGGAGAACTGTTGTGGTTTAACTTGTAACTCTGTGTAACTTTCATTAATTGTTCTTTTTTTTGCGTGTTCTCTGAACATGAAGACCCTACATGGATGCAGTAGTTTCTCTTGTGACCCTCATGCTGGACACTGGACTGCCATGCTTCAGAGGACAAACCATCAAACTCCTCAAGTAAGTCCAACAGTAAGATGTCTGTAAAGTGTTTGTAAAGTGTTTGTAAAATGTGGAGCAAACTCAAAGTGTGTATAAATAGTTACTATTATACCCTTTTATATTGTAATCTTTTCTTCTTTGATTTTAACACTGTGCACTTCTTCTGTAAGCATAAGCTTAAACAATATATTAGGTCTCTGAGAATACTCTACAATCTTGTTTTATTTGTGCTAATAATGGATGAAAAGAATATCTGTAATATGAAAGTTGTTGCTCATAGTGACAAATCCAGAGAAGTTTCACCTAATTCTGCGTATACCCTCAGCTCTACGGAGTTTTTTTAGGATTTAGCTCATTGTTTTTTTAGTAAAAGCCCAGTTAACACTGCCTGCTCCACATCGAGAAATGTTACTATAAGCAAGTGAATATAGTGGAGCATAGAGAAGCTAAAGAGCCAGATATGTTTCTCAGGAGTTGGTAGAGACCAACAACTGAGCTAATGGAGAATTAATACTGCAACGTTATAAATCAAGTGGTCAGAAATATGACTCTAAATAAATGATCATGCTGTAACTGCTTTAAGCGGACACCATAAACGACTTCTGCACACACTTGGCAGCATGTTATTAATCAATGAATGCAGTTTTAAACATGAAATTGTTTTTTGTTTTCTTTTAATCAGAGGACGGTTTAATCCTCAAATGAGTGAGAAAGAAGCCGCAGCGTTCATCATTAAAGTCATCCAAAGCTGTTTCCTCAGCAGCAGGTAAGAAAAGTCCTCCTCACTCGCTCACATGACATCAACATTATGCAAAACGCCGACATGATGGGAGGTTAAGTTGGCTGTCGACTGTGTAACATTGTTGTAACTTTCACATTGTCATGAACTTGTTTTCAACAGGAGCAAAACGTACGACATGCTGCAGTATTACCAGAACCAAATTCCTTACTGAACATCCTCTGCAGGACCTCCACTGTACGTCCAATACTAACGTCTCTACAACAGCAATGCAAAACTTCTTTTGGGTGATTTTGATATGGCGGTTGATGCATTTTCCATGTGCGTCCTGCCGTTTCTGTACTCCTGTCTGAGACAACAATATGGCACTTTGATCCTTATGCTCTGATTTTATTCAGCATACTGTAAGTTTTTGGATTTTATAATGTACTTCTATGTTTTAAAGTACGTCTTTATTTAACTTGATGGTAAATAACAATGTGCGACTTTAACCAAAAGAGGTATTTGAATCACCCTTTAAGTATTTTCTTCTTGATGCTGTTACTTGTTACTAACACTAACTAGAGGAAGATGGCATATTTATAGTGTTTGTCAAAGCAGCCGTTATCATCATTGTTATCATTTTGTTTCTATGCTGTTATCCACTTTTATGCACTTTATAAATCACAGTATTTCATCGGCTTCTCCTGCCTATGATCACAAGCTTGAACAGAGATTATAAATCAGAAATCGGAGATTAAAGCGATCTGCAGTTTAATCGACTGATTAATAAAATCGGAGTCTTTTTTGATTTAGTAGAGTACAAGCCGGTAGTCAGATCAAGAATCAATCAGCATTCATCTAACGGTAGTCTTTAGGAATGTAATGGTATTTAGAGAATCAAAACGTTGTTATGCTGTAGTATTTACTGTAGAATATTTACTGTAGACTCACATCAACATCGCAGGTATTTTTCTGTGATTTATGTGGATCTTGTAGAGTTATATGTGAAGAACATATTAATCAGAAGATTTTAATAACTGTGCCGCTTTGACGCTTATCCTAAAAGCCAGTCATGTCTCGCATATTAATGTCAGCTTTAGCTTAAATTGGTTATGTAGACGGGAATTTATCGGTCCGTAACCTGAAGTTTGAAGAACCTGTACAGCATTCGTGCAAGGTTCTGACTTTTATTTCCACTGTGTTTTACAAGCCGCGTTGTTTTGGTTGTACTTCGTTAAAAAGACAACATTTGTATTTGCTGTTTGTCAGGAGTAAACAGCTTCTGTGTTACCATTGCATTCAAGTCACAGAACTAAGCATCCGATTTTATGAAAAATTCATTTTTAAAAAGTAAAAACACTAAGTAATGTTCTAAAGATGTTTACAGAATCATACAAAACTCTTTTAACCATCTGGATTAAAACATGTTGGGTCTGTTTACCAATTGAAAAGATTTAAACCCGCTTTTTGGTAATCCAAACAAACATGGTGGCTGGAGATGACATATGATGTTGCTCAGTTTGTACAATGTTAAATGTTATGATTAGATATAGTGGTAGAAATGTATGTTTGTTTTTAATGTTGATTTCCAGTTCCCTGGATTTGTAAATATAGACACAACTTGAAATTTTATTAAAATTTTATGGTGCAACAGATGGAAAAAACTTTCATCCGGATGGCTAAAAAGGTTTTTATGGATTCTACAAACATCTTCAGCCATGTTGGTTTGTCCACCACTTTGGTCCAGAATGAAATATCTTGACAACAATGAAACGGATTATTCTGAATTTTTTTTATTGACGTTCATGTTCCCCAGATGAAGAATCCTAAAATCGCTGCCTATATATTTTTTCCACAAAATCAAATGCTCAGCTTTATGACTTGAATGCAACAATAGGCTTCATACTCCCAAAGACCTGTAAACAGATTTTGATGTGTACAATCAATGGAGTTCCCCTTTTAATAATTGCTGTGTCATTTCCCCTTCCTGAGATTACGTCACACTTTGACTTAGCTTCGCCTTCTGAGCAGCGGAGGATTAACAGTGGAAATAAAAGCAGAACCTGTGACACTTCATGTTAACTTCCTGTAGTGGAAAAGGACTTTAAGAGAGAGTGGACAGCTGCAACGATTAGTCGATCCACAGAAAAATAATTACCAACTATTTGGATAATTGACTAATTGTTAAATGCAAAAAATGGCAGAAAATGCTGCTTTTAGCCTCTCAAATATTTAATAGAGATTTCATCCTTTTCTCTATTTTATGTAATATTAAACTGAATATCTTTGGGTTTTGGACTGACAAAACAAGACATTTTAAAGACATCATCTTGGACTATGAGAAACTATGTTCTGACATTTTATAGACCAAACGATTCACCTACAAAATCAAAATAATCTGCCGATTATTCGATAATGAATTGTTACCTGCAGCCCCAGCTGACGGCACAAAGGGCAGACCAGGAGCTCACTGGCTGCTCTATATCAGATTTATTGTCCCGTCTAATAAAATGTGTTGAACATTTTCATACCCTTTACAGTACGTGTAACGCTGTTTAGAAACATTCCTCTTTGTGTATCGGAGTTAAATCGAATCTCTTTGGTTTGGGTTTTGTTTTGGACGATTTTGCTTTTACTGATGCAGATGATGATTATACCTAAAAAGCCATTTTTCCTACCCTTAGGTAGAAACACAACTGTAGTAATACTTGACAAAAGAACCTTACCTTATGCAATATATTCGTGTATATTGATGCTGTATTTGTGTGTTGTGTTCAACAAATGAACTTGCTATAATTCCTTCCATCCCGACCCCTGAGTGAGAAGTGTTCCTCTGACTTACTGTCGTTACAGTATTTACGTGTACTTAAGTACTTGTTTAATTGCTTATAAAAATTGAGTTGAAGGGGCTGACACTGCTGTGATGAACTCTTTACAAAGCCATTTTAATGTTGTGGATTTCATTCAGTTGCTGTATTTTAAATAAGTTAGTCATCCCTTATGTCAACCAGATATGTAATATATAAATATACGTGTGCCGTTTTTTGTTTGTATTTGCTCAGTTTGTGGCGACATCATTGCCTGTTCAGATGAGATCACATCTGTTGTTCTGATTATGTGAGAAAAGTTCTTATTCCCAGATTAAATGTGTGGACATTTCAACAGGCAGGCTACTGATGTGTTATACTTTTTATGTTTTCTGTCTTTTTGTCTTTCTCTCTTTGTTGTTGTCGTGAGCTCAGAAGAACAGCTGTTTTCTGCTTTGGGATGATGCATTTTACAGCTGATCGAGGAGGGTTTTTAAACCGTTTCTTTATCTTCAGAAGTAGGAGGATTTTTTTCAACCCATAAAGGGACACGTCAACCTAATCGACAAATTTGGAGAGACACAATTTAAAAAGAAAAGAAGAAGAGGATAAACACTAAAGGAAATAAAAACATTTACAAGAAATAAGTAACTTAAGTTAAATGTATAAATAAAATAATTATTTTGGAGGACAGTATTATGTATGAGGTGGTGTCTGCTATTATGTCTGTACATTATGATTCTATTTTATCTTAGAAACAATACAATATGGTATGAAAAACACACTTGGTTAGTTATTACAATTTGGATTCAGGCCTTTTCTTATAACTAGAATAACCAGATAATGAATTTAATTTTCACAAATACCACTTTACACGAGAAGTGCTCCATAACTTGTACTATAGTTACTTCTAACAGGACAGATGACATATTATAAAATATTATAGTTTATAGTAATGACAGGGATAAAAAATGAACACTTTTAACGCTGAATCTGTTTCGTTACAATAAAACGCAGAAATACTTGAAGGAAACCTGAGCAGCTGAAACTCTGCTGATCATATTCTGTTGTCTCAGCCTGGAAGCTGCTCCATGACGCGTGAATGAGGACAAACAAAGAGGGGAGCGTTTAATGAGAATGCAGCCGGTTGTGTAGAACTCTGACCCCCGACACAAGAGAAGGGGCCCACTTCACACCCGAGGGGCCCGGAGCATGTTTGACGGTAGGATGCAGAACATTGTTGGTTGAGATAATTAGGACGAATCTGACTTAGAAAAGTGTAAAATATGATAAAATGTGTTTAATGTTTGGATTTGTACAATCGATCGATGACAGAAGGAGATTTAAAAACAATTATTTTACTTCTAATTTTGTCAACAAAGCAAGACCTCTATCGAAGAGAGAAATTTATGCCTGTTACACAAAGACGGCAGTGGGAGTGAAACCTTGGCGTGACCACAAAGACCCCCCCGACCCTCCCACTGAGCTGTATAGGGCCGGGGCCCCTGGGGACATTTTTACAAAACTTCTTAACACTAAAAAAAGCTCCTAATTGGCCGAGTTTGGAGAAACTCCTAAAAGTAAGGTAGCTCCTGAGAATCACTAAGACCTGCTCACCGTCACAATATTCGACTTTTAAAAACATATTTTGATGCAGGAGAGTCAATAAGGATCCAATCTGCAGGTTTGCACAACTCTTTACTGCAGTGCATCTGGAAAATAGAAGGTTTGCTCTGCCGATGAACTTATTAACCACACATAATCTCTTAAAGACTAAATATAAATATTAGACGTATGACAGTTTATCAAATATCTAGAATATTTGTTAATTAATCATAATCAATTAATCATGTTCAAAACTTTTGCCCCTTGAAACTCTGTTGTGAAATATGATTAATGGTAACTCAGCTATTTCCCTCACAGCAGATCTCAGCATCTGTACTGTGACTACAGAGCTCCATCTAGTGCTCAGCAAGAATATAATAATAATAATAATAATCTGTGGTGGAAGTGGGACCGCTGCTGCTCCTTAAAGAAAAGGAACAAATGATAACAAATTATACTCAATTGTGTAGCTGTTTAGTTTCTTTTCAAACACTGTGAATGTGAGTATGAAAACCACCAAAAAGACACATTTAATGTTAAATAAAAACTCTTCTAAACAGCCTGAACAGCAGCCTGTATATAGAAATTAACAGATTTAAAGGAAAAGTTTGACATGGTCCCCAGAGTTTAATTTAATGTAAAGATTTTACATTAACACAGTATATTTTGTCCCTTAGTAGTGGATTGTAACTAAGTGTATTTACTCACGTACTGTGCTTAACTGTTCATCCCCTATGCATGAACATGTTAGCAGGATTTTAATGTTAACTGATAAAAATCTGATTTAAACAATTTTAAATGATCATATTCTGTTTTGCACTGCAATATTTTGATACCAGTTAATTGAGTCCTAAAAGTCTTTTTCACAAAATAGGCTGATAAAATTCGGCATTATTTCAACCTGTTTCTGACAACAACAAAAAAAACTTGTTTCATGAACTTTTTCGAAAAAAGTTTCAGAATATTAAAAATGTCACCTTATTCTAGAAAACGTATATTTAAACATTTGATTTTTGAGTGGTTTGCACTTTGCCAAATGTTAGACAAAAAAGTTACTAATAACCATACATGTCAAATAAATTTAGTTCAGTAAAAAGTACAACATTTCTCTCTCAAATGTATCCAAGTAGAGGAGAAGTAAAGAGGAGCAAACAATGGAAATATTCAAGTATAGTACAAGTATGTCAACATTGTCGTCGAGTACAGTACTTGTTGGTGTAATTGCTTACATTTCTGCTCATAAGTGAGTAAATTAGTCACAGGTGAGTTCACTGTTTGACTGTCAGGTGTTTGTTCCAGACAGGTACATTTCCCCCACTGTCCGAGTGACGTCACGGGGATGGGCAGTCACGTGGGCGCGTCAGAGGGAAACCTGTTGGTTTAATGTTACTGAAATGGGAGAGAAGAAGAAGAAGAGGAGGAGGAGGAGGAGAAGGAAGGCAGGCGAACAAGGTAAGTTAGGCAGAATAAAGACCGCATTTACATCCTATAATTACAAGTATTCATCACCGCTGTGAGTTAGACATCGATTAAGAGTCGTTTGCAGTTTGAAACGTGAACTTTTAAAGTCTAAACGTCACTGAACGTAACGTTTCGTTATCAACGGGCAGGTCGAGGGAAGTTTACCGCCGCTGTCGTGACGAAACGTGTTAAAAACAGTCACTTAGAGCGACATTTTAGAAAGCTTCGGTCTGTACTTCTTTTATAAAACAACTCAAAGCACGATAATAACTTCAGAAAGAGTGAACTTCATGTGTTAAATTGACTTTTCCCCTGACCGAGCCCTCTGGCTGTGAGCCAACATTTGTTGTAACGTTATTAGGCCTCCTTGACTGCTCACACATTTATTACATATCTGAATATTTACTATATATATATATATATATATATTGTCACGTTATTATATCAGAGCTGACATGTTTATAGACACCTATATTATTATGAAGCCGTTTCCTCACAAGAGGAGTCTGACTGATTAATACACAACAGTACAGCTAACTGTCCTCAACCTGAGCCGTTATCCTGGGAGGACAGTACTAATACCACACTGTGAAAAAGATTAAAAAGATGTTACTTAGTAAAAGTATGTCATCAGGAAAATGTACTTAAGAGTCTTAAAAAGTAAAAGTACTGATCATGCAGAATGGCCCATTTTAGAATAGATTATAATTATTGATGCATTAATGTCTTCATCACTTTGATTTTACAGCTGCTAAATTACTGATTATTGATTACTTTATATACTGCTGGGTAGAATAGTGAAATCATCAGTGGTGGAGTAAATAGTAAAATACTTTACTCAAAAGTACTAATACCACACTGTAAAGTACAAGTAAAAGTCATGCATATATTGGGAAGGTTTACCTAAAGTATTAAAAGTACAGCGTGCAGAAAAATGTCCCTTGTGACTTTTATACTATTATATGTATTATAACATTAGATTATTGTTACTTGTGCGTTAATGTAAAAGCAGGATATTACTGTTGTAGTTGGTTGAGGTGGAGTTAATGTTGAACTGTTTGGTATAGGACTAACTAATGATTATTTTCATTATGGATTAATCTTCTTGATTATGTTCTCGATTAATTGTTTGGTTTGTAAAAAATCTGCTGTCACAATTACCCAGAGCTCAAAGTGACAACTTCACAATGTTTGTTTTGTCCAACCAACAGTCCAAACCTCAACATATTACAAATACATTAAGATTATTACAATTATTTAAAGGAAAAAAAGCATTCACATTTTTTTAACTAAAACCATGACATTTTTGCTTAAAAAATAACAAAAGATTATCAAAATAATTGCCAATTAATTATTTTCTGGTATAATCTTGTATAGTCAACATATAATCAACAACAATTTTGATCATTGGTTAAGTGAAACATTCTATGTTTCCAGCTTCTTGCATGTAAGGATTTGCTGCTTTTCTCAGTTTTACATCACCGTAAATTGAATATATATTTGAACTGTTGGTTGGACAAAACAAACAATGAAGATGTTGCTTTGGAAAATTGTAATGGTATTTATTTTCATTGGTTGCAGCCCTAAAAAAGCCACAATCTTCACATCTCAGACCTTCATATCTTTGTGTTTTTACAGGTGAATCCTCGGAACTCTGTATGTTCATACAAGGTTTGCATTCTGACCTGCAGGCCAATGTAAGTCGTGTTGAGTGACTGCGTGTGAAAGAGGTATTCAAGCACAGTTCATATTATTTTTTACCTCTAGAGATCATTAAAGAAATGGGCTTTTAAGGGCTGATTAAGTGTCAAGAATGTATTTTTGAGCTGTCTGCAACAACTACTGGTAAGTTGAGCATTCCTGGGTACAACACATGAGCGCTTATTACAACAACTGGGGAATTTGTGCTACATATTTAGTGGCAGCACAAAAATACATTCTTGACTCAGCTTGCATGGAGGATGCTGGGATAACATCTTCACTCATGAGGGCTTTTTCTCCGGTGACCTCAGGTACTTGGGGGTTAACTGAATCTGTTAGGTATGTGGAGTAAACAGACTTTGCATGAATGATAATCTTGAATGTCTAATTTTAATTTATCATCAGTCTGGGACTTGTTTTTATCTTCTGGCTTCTATCTTTTTATATTTCCTCTTTCTTTGCCTACTCGGTTCTGTTGACGGTTTGAATTGATGATAATATGATGAGAAAACGATTAATTGATTGACAGGAATACAATACATACAATTATTTTAAGTTTCTGCCTCCTGCCTCATTTGTGAGGATTTACTGCTTTTCTATTTTTTTTCTATGATCGTAAATTGAGCATGTTTGAGTTTTGGACTGTTGGTTGGACAAAACAAGACATCACCTAAAAACGTTACCCTATCCTTTAACCGCTTATTTGTTTGGTCTATTAAACGTTAGAAAACAGTGAAAAATGGCCATCGCAATTACCTAGAGCTCAAGGTGATAACTTTAAATGTCCTGTTTTGTTCAAATATATTTAATTAACAATGTTATAAAACATAGAAAAGCAACACATTTTCATATTTGAGTATCTGGAAGCAGAAAATGTTTTGTAATTTCTGCTTTAAAAAATGACAAAATAGTTTACAAATAATTTCCTGTCGAGCAACTAATTGTTTCAGCTTAAAAAAAAATATATATATAATTACTTGCAGCTCAAATTGAAACGTGTGTGTGTGTGTGTGTGTGTGTGTGTGTGTGTGTGTGTGTGTGTGTGTGTGTGTGCGTGTGCGTGTGCGTGTGTGTGTGTGTGTGTGTGCTCTCAGGGACCATTACCATCCTCATGTCCAATGGAGGAGGCTTTTACGGACGCACTGAGCGTGTCCGCCAGTCGCCCTACTATGACCAGGTGCCACCAGGCTCCTTACCCCGAGCGGACTCATACGATCTGCAGCCGCTGACAGAGCAGACAGCGGCTCGACTCGCTCAGAGCGCAGACCCCCTCCCTCCTCCGCCTCTGCCAGACCAGCCTCCAGTGGGCCCCGAGTTTGGTGGTAGCGAGGACAACGTAGACCCGGACCACGACCCCGCCCTTGACATTAAACCGGTCCACCGCTTCATCCCCGACTCCTGGAAGAACTTCTTTAGAGGAAGCAACCGCAGTAGTGACCAGGCGTGGTCAATGCCTTCCTCCTCATGTAACAACAACAACAGCACCACTGACGGGGTGCGCTGCTCTCCTCCACAGTCCCCTGTTCCTGGATCATACCGAGATCCTTATGGCGGATCAGGCGGCAGCTACAACTCACGCAAGGAGCTTGTGGAACTACGAGATGGCAATGAGTCCGTTTCGGGGCGCACCTACCGCACAGGTCTAACCTACAGCGAGCGGGTGGAGGAGTACCATCTGCGCTACGCCTACATGAAGTCCTGGGCAGGGCTGCTGAGGATTCTGGGATGTGTGGAGCTCCTGCTGGGAGCAGCTGTGTTTGCCTGCGTCTGTGCTTACATCCACAAAGACAACGAGTGGTTTAACATGTTTGGATACTCGTCTCCTGGAGGAGCGTACGGAGGAGGTTTATACGGCAGTGGCACAGGCGGGTCCTACTACTCAGGCCCTAAGACCCCGTTTGTGTTGGTGGTGGCAGGGCTGGCCTGGTTGGTGACTGTGATATTACTCGTGCTGGGGATGACTATGTACTACCGCACCATCCTGCTGGACTCCAACTGGTGGCCTCTGACTGAGTTTACCACAAACCTGGCGCTGGCAGTGCTGTACATGGCAGCAGGTAGGTAATGCAGCTGAACACCTAAATTACAAACGCATTTTCTCTTTTACCACTGATGCATCCATGCAGATAGTTTTGGTTATAGTTGTTCAGGTTTTTTTGATTTTTTTATGTATTTCATTTACTTGTAAGGGACCGTCTACAATATTAAACATACTATTGATGTATTGTACCAGATTTAGATTAAAGATGATTTTCATTAATAAATGCAGACTGTGGATACAGAGTTGGTTACCTTTTTTACCTTTTACCAGACTTGAAACAGTTTTAAGGATCATAGCATGAATAAATATCTTAGCCTTATCCACATAAATAGTTTCTAATTTGTCTAAAGTTTTTATTTGATTGCTTCTAATATGATTTTTCTTAAAATTAAGATGTGGATCCAGAATAAGATATTTAAATGATAAGTTCAGCCTCTAAAATATGATGATTTGTCATTGACGGGTATAGTTCAAATGACCTCAACCTATTACAACAGTTGCATACTTTTACTTAAACAACATTTTTAATGCTGTTCTTTTACTTGTAGCATCGTAAATTTGCATGTGGTGCTTACTCATGTAAAGAATCTGAGTACTTCTTCCACTGCTGTAGGAAAGAGAAGCTGCTCTTTTTGATCATCATTTTTCAGAAAAATACCTCAAAACCTGGACAAATTAGACCAAAACTATCTGTATTGCGAGAGATCACTCAAGGATTGTTTTCCATAGAAGAACTGCCTCTTCATGGAATGTTTGCTTTTTGTTTACCAGGCATTGTCTATGTCCGAGACACGACCCGTGGAGGGCTCTGCTCCTACCCGGTCTTCAACAATGGCATCAATGGGGCGTTCTGCAGAACGGAGGCAGGCCAGACTGCTGCCATTATCTTCCTGTTTGTCACTCTGGTTGTGTATCTGATCGGAGCCATCGTGTGTCTCAAGCTGTGGAGACATGAAGCTGCACGCAGATACCAGGAGAAGTACGGCCAGGAGGTGAGACCTGGCGGCTTTATTTTGTTTATAGGGTTGGGTCCTGGGGTTCTTCTTGAACTCAAACGACTATTACAACCCTATCTATCACCAATGGCTTCAAACATGTTCACACACACAGACTGCAATGCAACAACAAACCACATCATTTGCACACAGGCTTCGAGCTGTGGAGGAATGAGTGGGTGGAGTCTGTGAATCCTACCTGTGGTGCACACACAGTCTAGTTTTAACATTGCTGGTTTCTGAGATTCACACTGCATACATTGAAACTCCTGTTTTGGTGTCATGTTTGTTTTTTTATACTTTAATCTCTTAAAAGAATTGTCCAACATTTTGGGAAATGTACTTAATCGCTTTCTTGTTAGATGAGATGATCGTTAGCCCGGCTCTGTCCAAAAGTAACAAAATCAGTCTATTAAAGCTCACTGCTCCTGGACAGAAAATAGTCCACCAGAAACCCCCTTGTTAAACCATAAGATGATGTTTTTACCCCTTGGTTTATTCTACAGATATAACAAACAATACCATGTTAATAGGTGGTGGATTTTTGGTCAGACCCAGGCTAGCTGTTTCCCCCTGCTTCTTTATTCTAAGCTAAGCTAACCGTCTCCCATCTGTAGCTTCATATTTAACAGACAGACTTCTTTTCTAACTTTGCAAGAAAGAAAATAAGTCTATATTCCAAAAATGTCAAAAACTATCCCCTTAATAGTAAATCATCATTATTAGCTTAACTGACTTCTAATTTTGTATGTTTTGTATACACAGATGCATCCCTCCGACATGCGAGCTGCACAATCATTGGTGAGCATCCTGTATTGTTGTTCATTATAAAAAGCATAATACTGAAAGAATAAGTTTGACATATTTAGTTTTTTTCTGTTGCTGTGTCTCCGCAGATGGCTCCAGTTTCAGCTCCTGCTCCCAAAGCTCCAGAGCCGATCCAAGACTCCTCAGTGGTTCCCATCCAGGCTGCTCCAAAAGCACTTCCACCACACATTTTGCAGGGAACTATACCATCAGGACACATTCCAAAACCTGTTATTGTGCCTGACTACGTTGGGTAAGTGGTGCTGAAAAATACGATATACTTTGTAGTGAGCTGCGTATGCAACGAGATGTAGATACAGTAGGACTGCAAATAATAATTATACTATGGATAAATCCACAGATTGTTCCCTCAAATAATTATTTGGCCTTTTAAAAAAAATAATTTTAATGCCGATTACAGTTTTTCTTTGTTTTGTCCAAGCAACAGACAAACCCCAAATGTATAGAGTTTAATATGAATTGATTTGGTCTGGACCAAGGAAAAAAGAAAAGGTTGTTACCTTTTTTATTTCTGGTCAGATTCGTGTTTCGTGTTGATCTATTACGACCCCATATGTCTGTTACTGCTTTGGCAAGATACTGAGTAATCGTTGTGTCGAGCTTGGCCTAACAAGTGTATACATGTAGTGCAGTTTCCTCTCATTACGTTACTGAAGTGTTGCTCTTTACCTCCGTCCTGCAGGAAGTACCCAACGATCCGCTCAGACGAGGAGCGGGATCAGTACCGAGCCGTGTTCAACGACCAGTACGCAGAGTACAAAGAGCTCCACGTGGAGGTGCAAGTTACCCTAAAGAAGTTCGATGAGATGGACGCCATGATGCGCAGTCTGCCCCGGCAACCTACCAGCCAGATGGTGATTGGTTACGCGCTCAAAATAATATTATTATAAATAATATAATGTTATTCTCTTAGAGAAGCCACAGTCAATTAGAACCCCATTTTTCAGTTTCTACCTCTAATCTATATTCTAAATTATAGCTGTATGAAAGCCATTTTAATCTTATTTGACTATTTGATGTTTCTGAACAGTGGTTTTGTATTCGTTATAATTTATATAATTGTTATTTAAAGGCACATTCACCATAAATCCAGCTTGCTTTAGGAACCAAAATGCGAAGCACACTGGAATGTGCTTTGCATTGAAATACAAAAGTTATCATTAATCCTGCTAGACTGATTGCATCAGTGTTTGGTTTTATGAGAGTGCTGAGGAAACATTTTGGTCAGAGACTGTCTGGAATATTGCACCCAGTCTTTTTGTTTTTTAAATGTTTCCCACTTTTTCACCACCTCATAACTTCCTCTGTTTGCACTTCCTGTTTTTGCTCTACTTCCCCTCCACCCTCGAATTCCTTCTCTGCTCCATCCAGAAGCACATGATTTTCACACTTGTTAAATGGTTGTCCTGCAGATCACTCTTTGATACAGCCTCTTTTTTCTTCTTGTAGGAGGTTGATCGCATTAACAGAATCCTTCAGGACTACCAGAGGAAGAAAAATGTGAGCCTATTATCTTGTTGATCTTTTGTATACACGATCTGCTGCCAATGCTTATATTCTAGAGGGGCTGCTGAAGTTCTCTTCGAACATTCACATCAATGCTTTGTCTTTCAGATCATTTCCACACAGAGCCTTAATACTGTATTAGATTAAAGTCTGATGTTTTATATTCTTCTTATTGTCAACAAATCCCTTGAAAAGACCAAAAACCAACAATGTGTTAGTCTTTCTGACTTCCTGTGGCTCTCAGCTCCAAGCACATTGTTTCATACTGAAGACTTAAATCTTTAAAAAACCAAATATATAGTTTCATGAGAAGAATCTCAGTAATTTCCTTAATCAGCTGATCACAGTAGTTTTTATCAAACAAACAGGAGGAAATAGTGCATTTGTCAGGGGATTACTTTCAGTGGCAGATCAATCCACATTTGGTGCTCTTGTAGGTATTTGGGGCAGCAGGAAAGTGTGTGTGGGATTGAGTCAAAATAAACTGAAGTGTGTGTGTTCATGGTAATGAAGGCACAGGTTACCCAGTGCAACAGTGAGGCTCATTGGTGTGTTTTTAACAGTTATTGGACAACAATCGAGCTCTGTGGCACAGAGGAAGAAGATATATCAGGATTTGATACACACAATACTTGTTAGTAGATGTGATAGACATGCACTATTGTTTTTTTTTGTTTTGGTTTTATGGGATTTGTTGACAATGAGAAAAATCTCTTGAGTATGATAGTTGTCATAGAAGTAACTGCCTTTGAACAGCTGAAATAATAAGTAAATAATCCTTAATTTAAAAAGCACATTACTGTACTGTTTATTCTCATCTGTGTTTCTGTTATAACAAACCAGGACCCGACTTTCCTCGAGAAGAAGGAGCGCTGCGAGTACCTGAAGAGCAAACTGTCACACATCAAACAGAAGATCCAAGAATACGATAAAGTGATGGAGTGGAACGACGGATTCAGCTAAACCCTGCGGTGTCTCTACTCTGGCTCACCACTGAACACTAATACAGAACTATATGACAGCTGAGCAGAACATTTTGACTGGTTGTCGTCTATCAGAAGTTTTGTATGTCTGTGTTTATTAAAGCCCACAAGTAGAACCAAAGGAGTAGAAAGTTTTATTCTTAAAGGAATAACTTGACATTTTGGGAAATAAGCTTTCTGGGGGGGAGAAAATAGATACTGCTCTCATTTCTGTAGAATAACTATAAAGCTACATCCAGAAGCCAGTTAGCTTAGCTTAGCTTAGCACGAAGACAGGAAGCGTGGCTGTTGAGTGCACTAATTTAGATGTTATGTCTAGTTCCAGTGTAGAAATGACAATTAGCCTTTTTAAGAGGAGTTATGTGCAGGACTATTGTTTTAGAAATAGAAATAGCTCAGCACATAACGCGCCATGAAACGGAACTCATATTTTTACTCCTAATTTTACTGATTAAACAAACAATGTATAAGATGTTGATTAACAAGCTTTAAAGGTGCGTGTTGGTGGGTTTTGGTTCCTTTGGAAAGAGCCAGGCTAGTTGTTTCCTCCTGTTTCTAGTCTTAATGCTAAGCTAACTGTTTCCTGGCTATAGTTTTATGTTTGAACTATATGCAAATAAGCACGTTTTCCAAAATGCCAAACTATTTTATTTTTTTTGAATTGTCTGAATATTCAAAGAACTGGATATACAGTAAATATTCCATTTATATATATATATATATATATATATATATATATATATTAATGATACTGTGACTATGATTGTAGCCGAGTCTCACCACTTAATATCATAATGACACTGGTATCTGATGTGAATGTTTGCTTTTAAGCAGCGGGAGATAGAAGAAGCATGGGAAGGTAAAAATGAAAGACACTGCATTATTTCTCCACTGTACATCAATCCAAATGTTTGTCTGTTTACATAAATTTCACAACTTTTAAGCCTGAAACGAAAACCACTGCTTCTTTATTGGTTTATTGATTGTTTTAATTGCACACTTTGTCTTTTTTAATGTGTAACTATTTGTCTCAATCTGGAAATATGCATGTCTTATTGTAGAATTTTAAATGTTGTATGTCGCGTGTGCTGTAACACTGTGTTCGACCATTTCACAGATTAAAAATGTACTTTATAGTCACATAAGTGCCTAAATATCTCCATTTTATCTTTGTTATACCACTGTAAACATTGGACCTCTGGATTGAATGGAAATATTATCATAAGGTCTGTGTTATCTATCATGTTATTAAGAAAAATTGTAAATATGTTGCTGTAAATGTCCATATTCTTTCATAATTTAAAGTGATCAATTGGTGCTTTTTGTCGCAAGAATACAGTTTTGCTTCTCTACTGATGGTCTATGGTCTTTCTTTATTGATCAGCAGTCAGACACAATTTCTGTTACTGGAAAAAAAGAAGAAAAAACAAGGTGATGTGTTCAAATCAGCAGAATAAAGTTAAAAGATTTTATCCAGAGATAAAATAAGTAAATTAAGTTCACTTATTTGAGTCATTTTTCATGTAAAAATGTCAAAACATTTATTACTTCCAGCTTTTCAAATGTGAAGATTTGCTGCTTTTCTTGGTGTTTTATTGTGGTAAACTGTTGTGTTTTGGACTTTTGGTGGAACAAAACAAGCTATTTGTATATTTTGCTTTTAGTTCTGCGTACTTGTGATTGCCGACTTTTCTCTTTTTTTCCCTCACATTTTATAAACCAAAACATGAATGGATTCATCAAGAAAATAAACCTCTTATTAATTAGTCATTAATATAATTGTTAGTTGCAGCCCTTAACTCAATAGTTATAGTACATATAATAACATTCACATAATATGACACTTTGATATCAGGATACCTGGGTGAGCCTTTCTTTTACGTGAGTAATTAAAATGTCTTTTATCTCCTAAAGTATGGAGCCCAGAAACTAACAAAATGTAGAAAAAGGTTATCAAACAAGTAAAAAGATAAGTTGAATAATCAAAAATAAAATAAATAAAAAGCTTTATAATTGACCTTTCCTTTGCCAATCAGCAAAATAGATATTTCGTTTTTTATTTATTTTATGAAGTGATTGGTGGACATATATAATTGGACATATCTGTAAAGGGATATGTGTATATATATTGTTTTTGTTTTTGCTTCCCTATTACTTTTTTCCTTTGCTTTTTTTTTTTTTACTCTTGAGCTGCTGTTACAAGTGAATTTCCCCAGTTTGGGATCCATAAAGTTCTTAACTTTAGTGTTTTTTTTTAGTTTCTTTAAATCAAAGGAATTGAAAAAATATATATAAATAGCTTTTTTTCTCCATGTAATCTCTCCTCCATATAATAATTCAATAATCAATATTGTAATTATTATTATGAACAATGGACTCCATACTAATGCAATGATAAGTCCTTCTGAGATGTAAACACACTTTAATAATTATTAATTATTTGTGGGATATTATATTTTTAGTTTTATTAGTACTTTCTGCTTTGTTCGCCCAGGCTGATTAATTCATGCTGCGTTTTAACCCAAATGAGATGACCTGCTTCAGTAACGTCCTTCACACACACACACACACACACACACACACACACACTACACTAAGGTATTTCCATGGAGGCTGAGTGGGGACTTCCGGTGTCGTCAGGTAAAGTGACACCTGTGAGGGGGCGGGGCTAAGCGGACCGTGAGCGGCGCTCACCTGGGTGTGGTCTGGATTGTTTTTATCAGCAGGTGCAGTTTCAGTTGAAACATTTCGGGTGGAGCAGAGAGACAGACAGACAGACAGGAAGGCAGGCAGACAGACAGGCAGGCAGGCAGGCAGGCAGGCAGGCAGGTGAGTGTGTCCAATTCAGCACCAGAGGCTTCTTTGAAATTGTGTTTATAAATCCTTAATACGTTGTTACCTGTAGCGTGTGTTGTTAGACACGACTTTAAATCACTTATCTCCTTAGCTGCGTCTCCGTTGTGTTGCCAGAATATTGTGTCAAATGGTGTTAAAAGTGTGGACTTATTACGAATTAAACCGTTGCAGGTGGTTGAATCTGTTGTCTGACACTTTATTTCGGATTTAACAGGAAGTTTTGTAATTGTATAGTTTTAAATAACGTGAATATTCGAGGGAAGAGATGTTTGAGTTTGAGGAGATTCACAGCCGCGCCTACCCTGGCAGGGGAAATGGCCGTTTAAATCTCACATCATGTTATGATATCAGTATGATTTTTACAGCAAAGCTGATCCAATTAATCGATTTGTTGATTGACGGAAAAATACTCGGCAACTGTTTTGATAATGTACTCATCGTGGTGTGTAATTTAGCAAGTAAAGTGATTAAAAAGTGGCCTGATCCTGAATTTTTTTTTTTTCTTTCTTGGTATTATGTCATAGTTGGTTATCTTATTTAATATTTTCATTTTTGGAGGGTTGATTGGTTTTGTTTTTTAATTGGTCATCTATATGGATTGCCAAAAAGTGTAACTAGTCCTAATTTCTTAAATGTGAGAAATTGCTGCTTTTTTTGGCCTTATGTCATAGTAGACTTCTCTTACTTAATATTTTACGTTTTGGAGGGTTGAATGGGGGCAACAAAAAAAACACTATGTTCTTTAGGACCTGATAAGCATTTTTTGCAATGTTGTAATATTCTACAGACCATCACGAAAATAATGAGCTCTAGTTCAAATACGTTTTATGAAGTAACTCTGTCCTAACAACAGAAACATTCTTGCAGATTCTTTTAACAGAGCAGCAGCCAGTGGATCCAGCAGTCATGTCCTCGAGGCCCAGTGGGAGTCCACCTCCCTACAAGGAAGATACTGGATAGTGAGTCTCTTTAATATACAGTTAACCTCCCTGTTGTTGATTTTGATTTATTTTATATGCTTCAAATATTCACCGAGCTCAAGCTAAAGGCAGATTGTATATGACCACCCTCTATATGGAAGCAAAGAAAGGCCACAATAATTTGATCTTGATTTAAATGTTGTGAATTTATTATTATTGTTATTATATATAATTAGATATAATTTTGAATATTAAATACCACTGAATTTAACATATTTTGCTTTGACGACCATCTACAATTATTGATGTTGTTTTCAGGAGGTACATTTAAGTTTTGCCATTTTAAAAACCTTTTTTTTTTTTTAAGTTTTTCTGTATCAGTCTGTCATCTAAACTTTTCACAGTGTCAATTTGAGCAACTTTGTTGTTTTTGAACTTTTTCAGATCTGGAAATAACCAATTTGACTTCCCCAATTTAAATATAGTTCTTTTGAGTATTGGACAGTTGCATTTTCTACTTAATAAAATATTTCAGTGGTGTATTAATTCCACAGTTAAGCATTCAGTTGTTTATAAGATTCTTTACTTCCATGCTGATTTTAATACATGAAACTCTGGGATGTTTGTTTTACTCTCTTCACAGTAACGTTCCTCCCCAGCCAGCCTATTCCTACTACCCAGATGACGAGTTCCAGCATTTCTACCGCTGGACGTCTCCACCAGGCATCCTCAAAATCATGTGCATCATCGTCCTCGTGATGTGTGTGGCAATATTTGCTTGCGTTGCCTCCACACTTGCTTGGGACAGTCAGGGAGCTATGAGTGGCTTCGGGGGAGGTTACGGAGGGGGAACTTACGGAGGGGGAACTTACGGAGGGGGGGGTTATGGAGGGGGAGGTTACGGAGGGGGAGGTTATGGTGGCGGGTATGGTGGCGGTGGATATGGAGCTGGAAACAGCTATGGCTACGGTGGGCTCGGAGGAAACTACAATGACCCCCGGAAGGCCAAAGGGTTTATCATCGCCATGGCAGCCATCACCTTCATCGCCAGCCTGGCCATCTTCATCATTATCGTGTCTCACCAGAGCCTATCGGAGAGCAGGAGGTTCTACCTAGCTGTCCTGATCATCAGTGCCATCTTAGCGCTGCTAATGCTAATAGCCGCTATAGTCTACTTGGTAGCAGTGAACCCCATGGCTCAGTCCTCCGGATCAGCCTACGGCAGCCAGATTGCTGGTCTATGTGCTCAGTACCAACAACCACAGACTACAGGAATGTTTGTCAATCAGTACCTGTACCACTACTGTGTCGTGGAGCCACAAGAGGTGAACGCGCGTTTTCATTTCCTCGTGCCTTTTATCCGTAGAGGAGGATTCGTTGCGTCAGTAACTCACCGGTTTGTGTCTCCTTTCAGGCCATCGCGGTGGTGTTCGGCTTCCTGGTCGCCATCGCTCTCATCATCATGCTCGTCTTCGCTCTGAAGACTCGCCAGAAGATCCAATACTTCGGCAAGAGCAACATTTTGTGGAAGAGGGTGAAGGTAGTCGAAGAGATGGAGCCACCTCAAGATGTAGAGGCATGGGTGAGTTAATTATTCAACCACTAGAGCTGAAACAATTAGCTGATTAGTTGAGCAACAGACGGATAAACTGCAACTATTTTAATCATCGTTTTAGCCATATTTACAGTAATATATATATATATATATATATATATATATATATATAAAATTATTATTTTGAGTGTAAAAATGTTGTGTTGGAAGTTAACACTGAATTTATAAATTAATGAATAATAATAATTATTATGAATCAATAAATAATTTGATTAAAATCCTCACATTTGTGAAGCTTGCACTGGGAAATATTGCTTGCTGATCGACTTGACCGGTTGTAGAGCTGCAACAATTAAATGATTAGTCGATTAGCAACTATTTTTGATGATTTGAATAATAATTTTTTAAAGCAAAATTACCAAACATTTGGTAGTTCCAGGTTTTCAAAAGTGATGGTTCAATCCTCTTCTTTGTCACACATGAACTGAATATGTATTTCATCAACATAGTCTGTGGGAAACTATAACAGCCGTTTTTCACTATGTTTTGGGAATTTCATAGACAATGAAATGGAAAAATAATCCGCAGATTAATTGATGATGAAAATAATTGTTAGTTTGCAACCCTAAACAGTTAATTAATGGGGAAAAAATAGTTGCCAGGTCATTGATTGACTCAACTAATCATTTTTAGCTATTAACTCTTTCTACAGGTAGAATCGGAACAAGCTACTGCAGCTGATCTTTAAAAGCTTGTCTCAGGTAAAAAAAGTGTCTCTCTGAAGCAGCGACCAGTATAACTAGTTTCGTGGCAGTCAGTTTATTAGCGGGGGAAGGGAAGTGTAGAGCAGTAAACTCTAGGTTTCAAGGTGTGGCATGTACACAGGGACAGTTTCAATCTGACACTTGTATGTCTTGTTGGTAGAAAGAACTCCCAACAATAAAAACCTGGGCTGTTTACTCAAACATTATTGTCATTGCACGATGAATCATACTTTTTGAACTCATTATCCGAAGTGTTTTGCAACAAGCCTCACATCTGACACACTCCAGTGTAGCGACGAGTAGCTGAGTCATTTTGGTAATATTTGGAAGCTAAGATGACATTCAGCGCAGCAGAACTTCCTCTGCACTGCAGAGCAATGAAGAGGAAGAACAGGTCGGACTGGTACTCTTTAACAACCAAACCCACCGGACACATAACACCAGTAACATGATACTGGGAAACCAGAGGCATTTTTTTTTCTTCTTTACTGGAGCTTGTGGGAATCCATCTGAAAAGTGCTGAGGAACATACATGCACTTTCCGAAGACAAGTCCATGCAGGCTCATCATACCAGAGTTGGGAGAGATCCAATGTGTTTGTTTGTAAGAAGCCGCCCGTCAATCATGGTTGAAATCATGGGTGCAGCCTTATTTTGTATAAAGAGGGTAAAACGAACGTCAGAAATCATGCATTTTAGGTCAGCAAAGATTTTTCATTGTCAATTTAATTGTTTTGAACATTTTGGTCTGTAAAATGTCAGAAAAAAGTGAAAAAATATAATTTGCAGTCCGAAACTCCAAAAAATAGTCTAATTCATATCATGTATGACAAAGAAAAACATCAAATCCTCACATTTGAGTAGCTGGAACTAGAAAATATTTTTGCTTATAAGATAAAAATAAAAAATAACATTTTGACTATCAACATAGTTATATAGACATGTGTTTTGTTGATATTATAGTGCTAATATGTGTGGTATTTTTCTCCGAAAGGTGAATAATGTGTCCGCTAACCCAGAAGCGCTCCCATTGTCGGACTACCCTGAGAAGCTGAGAAGCTCCAGGACTCACCTAGATGACGAAAGCACCAACTATGACAAACCCCCCTACAGCTACACCCCACAGTGAGTATGCACTGTGACAAACAACTGCGTGCGTGCGTGCGTGTGTCCGTGCGTGTGTACTGAGCACCAGCACACTGCAGATGGCAGCATAGAGAGAGTTACACTCTGTGTCCCAATGCAATACTACATACACATTTGAAAGGTTTTTAGCCTTCATTTGACAGTAGAGAGAAAGAAGAAGCAAGGGGACGTGCACCAACAAATGTTTCCCAGCTGCCATCAAACTGTAGGACTTTGCAGTTACACAGTATGTGTCTTACACCACAAGACCACAGAGTTGCCTGGGGTTTGTGTCTGCTGCATGCTCACTCATGCTGCAAACTTTGAATATCCTTTTGAATATTTGAATTCTTTGAATATTATATATATTTGAATTTTTTTTTTGTGTGTGTGGGTGCTGTTGGTGGATACACGTTTCTCACAGGTGGATAAAATTAAAACTTGATCTAGACTGGAAGGAAAGTTTTTTTTTATTTTATGTTTTTAGCAGAAACTCAACATTGACCTTTTTTATGTTGAACTCGTTAGCAAACTGTTGCATATTTACATGTCCAGCATTTACACAGCAACATGATGATTATTTGGAGTCTTGTTTGTGTCCGCCTGAAGAATGTTAGACAAATTATTACTCTTTTAGTTCTGTTTTTCGGTCTCTTTAGCTGCCAAATGCTTCACTATGTTCACCAGCTAGTCTCTAACGGTGTCTGCCTGCTGTTTGCTGCTGAGCAGGTAGTGTACAGTGGCTTTTTACAGCTTTTTCTTTTAAAACGATGCTATGTAAATGCGAAGGAAGCTGCAAATTCTTACTCTGCAGGTTCATCACTGCGAGCAACAACTTTTTTACATTGTCAATTGATAATCGTTATTATAAAGATATAGATTACAGCCGCTTCAAGTCTAATTGGACGTAGCTTTCACAAATGAAAATCACTTGCTGCACATCTTGTTTCGTTTGCTGTTTTTAATACAGAATGTCATCAAGCGTAAACCAGTAGTATTTTAAGAGCATTAGTGTATAGGGGCACGGCATTATTCTGGTTTTCTTTAGATGGCTGCTGTCAAAAAAACTTGCTGGAACTTGCTATTCAGAAAGAATGTGGACCAGTATGTCTCTTCTTCTTTGAGGAGAGTCGGCAACTATACTACACAGATATGTGTATGTGCGAGTGTCGCAGAATGAGCTTCTCTTATTTGTGTGGTCATAAGCATTGCCAGTTTTGGCCAAACATTCATGAACCACATTTTCTTGCAACACTGAAACTAAGTGAAATACTTTCGTCCCGCTTAGGGAATGTGACGTATGTGTGATACAAGAAGTCATTGTTGAACAACATATTTGACTTCCTCCTACGTCATGGCAAAAGTTACTGAAGAGTAGAAAGATTTTAAATTGAAATGATCATACACACAGCAGTTTATTGGATTTACAGACGCTATTTTGTCATGTAAGGTCAACATTTCCAACTGTAAAGCAAATTGCAGGTGTAGGAGGACTGAAAAACGTAGGTTCCGTCATTGTTATTGATTTTTGTTCTGCACAATTAATCTAACGATATGAATACTGTACCTTGTCCCACAGGCCTGCAGTAGAAGAGGACATGCCTTTGCAAAATGGCGTCCCCTACATCAGTAACTCAGAGGTGGCCAGCTCCCGAGGAAAACCCAAAAGGAGACGTGCTGGCCGGCCACGTCGGGCCGATGGCCAGGAATACGACACCGACTACAACTCCTCAGGAGATGAGCTGGATGACGATGACTTTGACGAGTGAGAAAGAATTGAAGGCTCATTTCTCTGGTGCCACAGTGTAAAAGTTTATGTTTAAGCATTTAAAGTTTTACTTAAGTGCAAGCTCGGAAATAAAATCAACAAAATGTAATTGAATTGTAAAAAATATGCAGAATGTGTTTTGATATGTAACGTGTTATTGAACATGTATGACCTGTGCATTTACATGCAAGCAGCGTTTTATTGTTAGATGACCAAAGTGGAGGTGATTTTAAATGTATTCTATGATGATCATATTGTGTTTGCACTGACACTTTCTTTCACTAAATAAGTGGGAAAATAATTGATATTCAACCTGTTTCCGACAGAAAACATCTTGTTTTAAGAACTTTTTAGTGGGTGATTATGAGAGTAAAAGTATAAAGTAGCTCAAAATGGTTCTTACGTTCAGTATTTGAGTAAATGAACTTACTTTTCACCTTTTTTTACCACCTGAAACTGGTCGGCTACGTTAACTTTGACATGTTTTTTTCTTCTTGTCGAACTTAAATCGTCTCTCTTGTTTTCCACCTCAGTGAGTACCCTACCATAAGAAGTGAGCTGGAGCGCAACAACTACAAGCGTGACTTTGATCGTGAACACCAGGAGTACAAAGACCTGCAGGCGGAGCTGGACGCCCTCAATAAGAAACTGTCCGATGTCGACAGAGAGCTGGATGATCTGCAGGAGGGCAGCCCACAGTACCTGGTGAGAACTTACACATAACATATTTGTTTTAATTCACAGTTTAATATGTATTTATTCATTGCTTTATATTTGTTCATTTGACTAGAACCAACGTTTCATTTTAAGCATGTTGATAGATATTCCTAATATGAAAACAAAACAGTATCTGTGCAAAGATACGGTGTAACTGCCGGCAAGAACTCAGGAATGTACCTTTTTTTAAATTCATAGCATTAAAGCTGCGTTAACAAAGGATCAAATGGCTCTGTGTGACGAAGGAGACACTTGCACAGATTATTATTACCAAATTTTGCAGTTTGAGTCTCTTTTTAGCTCCTTGTTTTGGTTTTAAGGCACACAAATGTTTCTGTCTCGGTTCAAGCTTTTTTCCAGCAGACAGACCTAGTTAGATACTAAATAGTCAACATAAGTGGAGCATTTATGGACAAAAGAGCCAGATATTTCCCTCAGGAGTTGGTGGAGACCAAAAAAAGAGCTAACAGAGAGTGACTATTGGAAAACTGGAAATAGAGCATGTGTTTTGAGAAAATATTGTTAAATGTGTGATAAATTGTTGATGCACTCTTTAACAGGATGCTTTGGATGAGTACAACAGGATAAGGAACATTAAAAAGGTATGTGGGATCGTTGTTGATTTGATGATCAGAATCCAGATTTAGCATGGAAGTCATAATAGCTCCTTGTTATTTCATTACAACTCACAAGCTGTTGATCATATAACTCATACTTGTTTTTATTTATTTTTTGCTCCCATCATCACTGCAGTCTTCAGACTATAAGGTGAAGAAGCGCAGGTGTAAATATCTGAATTCCAAACTGAACCACATCAAGAAGATGGTCAGCGACTACGACCGCAGGGCCTGAACAAATCTGAGGGTCTTGCACCTGTCCGAGACGGGACAGAAGGAACTAAATCTGGTTTGGAGGTAATGTTGGCGGCTTTTCTGACTGCAGCAGACTGCAGAGGACTGGGCTACACTGATGCCCATCGTACTCAGAAGTTACCGCACTCTGAGCTGGTAGCTGGTGAAACATTGCAACGGTTGTTTTATACTTTTTTGAGGCACAGAAAACAGAGATTCTTTCTTGTGTTATGCCACTGTTTGTATTATCAGTATCACCTGCCATAGATACTGTTATCTGTATTTATTTTTGTCTCCTGTTATCTGAAATCATCTTTTAGAGGGGACACAAAATCATACCCTGACCACTTTTAATAGCTCTTGTATCATTGACTCATCATGAGATTCTCAATTTTTAAGATCTTTTTATTAATCATTTTTAGCGATATAAACATGTAAATATGTGGGAAACACTGCAGTTTTCAATGTTTTTAGCAGTAAGTTCACGTGTGTGTGTGTGTGTGTGTGTGTGTGTGTGTGTGTGTGTTACGGTGTGTTACTTTATAGATGGTAGAACAGACGGACACTTTTAAATGCATGTTAAATACATAGTAATGATTTGTGATCAATTTTTATTACAATAAATTCATTTATTGAAAATTCTTTTTGCTGTTCTTTCACAGTAAATGTTGTGGCTGACAATGGCTTCCAACAGACATAAATTAAGGACTCCTTGAGTATTAGAACAATTCCTTTGGATTTAAAGCCACGATCTGTAGAAGTTTTATGTGATAATAGCAGCTTTCAACTCCATTCTGATGGTATTGCTTGGTGAAAAATTAAGCAGCTATGTTGCCGTCTTCCACAGTGACGTTTATGATGGTACCACTGGGGGAAGCCAATGTCAGGAATTTTCTAATTCTACACATTTTGACTTTGAAGCTGCACTAGTCAATATTTTTTGTATTTAAAAAAAAATAAATAAATAAAATGACCATGCATAATGTGAAAGGTGTCGTTTTGAAGTGACAAATCCACAGACAATTATCAACTGGGACGATCCATTTAAGTTTGCCCTGTTTTTTAACCTCTTTTAGCTTATTGTTCTTGTTCTAAACAAGTAAATAATTCTCCATTCAACCCTGTTTTCCTTTTTTAAAAAGCTCAGATAAACCTACTATATACACTTCCTGCCAAGCACGAAACTGAAGACAGACCGATAGTAACATCTCGCAAAATATCGAGACAAATATTTTTCTCAGAAGGTGGTGGAGACCAAAACAGAGCTGAGATAAGAGTTGAACTTGCATTTACCTGGCGATCATAAACATCTTTAAATAAATGCCAATGTTGCTCTGTATCTGCAGAATGTGTAAATAGGCAATTGCATTGTTTGATAACATGCTTGCCATATAAACTTCACAGCCTCCAAATTATCAATAAATATAAGTTTAAAGCCACGCTAACAAATATTTTTTACATTAACAATGGATAAAATGACTGTATAATGTCAAAAAGGGTAGCTTGTAGGGACAAACCCACAGAGAATTATCACCTGACTCTGCAGTTCCCCTCAGCTCTGTGCAGCTTTTTAGCTTCTTTTAGCATTGTTTTGAATTTGAACCCGTAAATTCTGCTCTCATCAACCCTGTTTTCCCCAAAAAACTTTCTGAAAAACCAACTGTATAGAACCTGTCCAGCACCAAACAAGACAGAAACAGTTAGTAACTTACTGGTGAACATAGTGGAGCATTTAGCAGCTATAGAGACAGATCTTTCCTTCAGGAGTTGGTGGAGACCAAAACCAACGCTAAAAGGTGTTGCTAGGTGAATGCTAATGTTGTTAGCAGAGCCTGCTGGATGTGTAAACTCTTTGCTAACATGTTAGCCTAAACAACTTTAAAAAGGTGGCAATAAATCAGACGTTGTGTTTTAAGCTTGCTCTTGCCCACCTAAGTGGCTAAAAAAGCTTAATACAGCTTTAAGGAAGTGTTACAAAACTGCACACTGAAGCCACATGCACGGTGACGGCACGCTGAAGCAGAGGAAGGTACCTACAGTTTGTATGTTACATCGACGAGGATGCCTTTGTTTTTTCTTATATCCTCTTTGGTTGCCCTCATTGAATTTCACCTCACAGACACTACATCACATGACAAAACCTTTTACATTAGGACGCAGATGAACTTTCCTCCTCGCTGAATTTCAGGCTGTGGTTTTAAATTGTTCCGTCTGCATTGAGTGTCTCCTCAGCAGCATCCTCCTGGTCAGCTCTTTGGGGTGCCCAGGAGGAGCTGAGGGAAGGAAATTCTTAAGACCAGACTCTTTCTCACAGATGCCACTTCCAGCACTGGAGCTGAGGTTATAAACATTAAGGATGTGGGAGTTGAGGGCCAGGGGTGGCAGAGATCTAGGCCTGGCCTGGGAGTTGTGGTCCAACAAGAAGGCTCCAGACCCTCTGCGCTCATACCCAGCCAACACTCTCCTGCTTGGGCCCGAAGGTGACGCTGACTCCCTGGAACCCAGTGTGCTGGAGCAATGTAAGGGGGCCAGCCTCTTGCCATCTATTAGGTCTCTTGCTCTCTCCTCAGGCAGATTGTGGATGTCCCTAGCTAGCTGCGGGTCAGAGCTGTAGATGTCCGCCCCAAGCTTGCGCCTCTGGATTATGCTTTGAAGGCTTGACGAGGCCATGCTGTGAAGTGGAGTGCCAAGGTTTTTGCCACCAGAAAAGGAGGAAGAGGAGGCGAGTGAATCTGTTCCAAGGTTTGCAGCATGGAGGTTAGGGTGGGAGGCAGAGTGGGATAATAGGAGACCTGGTAAGGACATCTTTTGTCCCACATGTTTGGCACATTCATTCTTTCCGTCTACTCCTTTGTCCCTTGCCAATTTTTCTTCGTACCATTTGAAGCTGTCAGTTGTTGAATTTGTGCTGTCCAGTTTGGGAATTCTGGGAGAGATATCCTCAGTTTGGTGGAGGTCTTTGCCGTTTTCTAAAGACGAGGCTGCATGAGGCTGGCTGAGCAGAGACACTGGGATCTTTAGCCAGGGCTCAGAGTTCAACCTCAGGAGGGGCTGCTGCAGGCCGTACGGCGCAACTTGGCCAAGCCTTTGAAACCGTGATGGGGAACATGGATGGGAGCTTAAACCTTCTTTAAAGGAAAATACAGTCTTTGGGGGACACAAGGAAGAGGAGGAAGTACACTGGGGGGAGGTGATGAGCTGGATTTCAGAGGGAGATGCAGGAGCTGCTGATGCCATTTTGTCCGTCTGATCAAGAGGACCAAGGGGGGGTATGCTGAGGTACTGCTTGGCTTGCAGTTTCCCACATGGGAATTTGTCAGTGGTTATGAAGATCACTTCCTTCCCCTTGGCCTTGCAAGTGTCAAGCAACTGCTTCAGAACCTTCAAGTCTCCAGCCATGACTGCGTAGACTAGCGCTGATGTCCCGGACTGATCCTCCAGGCTGATGTCCGCTCCGCTAGCTAGCAGCAGGGACACCACCTCGGGGCCGGCCTGCTCCCGGCAGGCGTGCATCAGCGCAGAGCGACCCTCCTTGTCCTGGATGTTGGGGTCTGCTCCTTTCTCCAGAAGGAACTGGACCAGCTTGACCCGACTGACGCTCTGGGCATCGATATGCTGGGTCCTGCAGGCCACCATCAGGGGTGTCTGACCTTGGCTGTCGCTCTCATTGATGTAAGCACCTCCCTCCAGGAGCAGCCGCGTGAGACGCAGGCGACGAAGGAAGACTGCTCTTAACAAGGGGTTACCTGAATCCATAGCTACCCCAGGATTATTGCATTCTCCCTCCATCCCTCTTGGACCCAGCTGGTGGGTTTCAGACATGTAGTAGGACAGGTTTCTGTGGATAATAACAAAACACTTTTAGGGAATTATGCAGAAGTAGAGCAGCAAAGCTATTATCATACACAAGTCCCAAATAAACTTTTGATTTAATTTCTGAAACAGGCACACATGCATTTCCAGGTCAAACACATTACACAACAGCAACCCCCCAGTTTAATTTTGTTTATTTATCATTCATCATTTTATTCCAGTTCTCATCTTTGATCCTCTTAATTTGCATGTGAAAGGCTTTGGAAAATCAGAACATGTACAGTTCTTGTCTTTTCTTCTTGCATATAGGTTCCATTCAACAGTTCCTTTTCATGCACTCCTCCTCCACAGCACCAGCAGAGGCAGCCACTTTCTATCAGCCTTTGTACTGTTTGTCCTTGCTTCTCTCTATTAGACCAGATAAGGTGGCAGTTACCAATGTCTCAGACGGTAACGTAACATTTTCCCGTATGAGTCACAGACTATTAAACCGAAACACGGCAACGATTTACATCTATTAAGGAAATAAATGATGTTGCATGTTGCATGTTGCAACAGAGCATCAGTCGCTTGGTGTGTATTTGTGTGGGCCCCTTAAATGTCTACTTTACCAACCATAATGGAGCTGTAATGACAATGAATGACACACATAACAGCAACAAGTATCATAAGTCTGGGAAAAAAATATATTTTAGAAGGTTTGGAAAAAAAAAAAGGTTAGTGTCATTGTGAGGGATAAAAATGGCAGCTAGGTACAATAGAATAATATAATCAGTGTCAAGTTTATGCTCATGTCAATCAAACATTACATAAATAGACCCGGTGGGCTGTACATCTATGTTTTCTTTTTGTCAGTAAATCCAATGAAAAGACAAAAACCGACAATGCATGTATCTACTACCAAGTGTTATGTGTGTAGCAAAGCTTGATAAATCTTCTTCCTCTGTGGCAAAGAGCTCCATTGTTGTCCGAAAAACTATTATAAAGCCAATATTACCAAAATCAGTTACTTTGTAGATTCAGATTATTAATACAAAATACAAATCAACTAATAAATAGTGATGTTTTATTATAGATTAAACTACCCAGCAGTATATGAAGTAATTAAAATGAGCTCCACTTTTACCAGCTGCAACATTTAAGTGAAGAACACCTTAATGCATCAGTAATTATAATCTAGTAATTTAATATTATTCTGAAATGGACCATTCTGCATAATGAGTACTTAAACTTTTAGTGCTTGAAGTATATTTTGATGCTAATACTTTTGAGATTTTAAATGCAGGACTTTTACATTTATACATATATATATATATATATATATATAAGCAGACGACATGTTTTCTGTCTTCGTCTTTTTCTGCTTCATCCGGCTGCTGCCGTCAGCAATGACATCATCACTAAAAACAACTGAGCTCTTCCCGCTGGCAGCCGCACATGTCCAGGACAAAACACCACCTGCATGCACCATGTTTGACAGATGCGATGGAGGTGGTGTGCATTTCATCATGCTGTTCCTTTCTTTTGGTTGACACATTCGTCTCATCACCGTTGCAGAGATCAATCATGAAGTCAACACTTTGTTACAGGTTTCTGATCGTTGCCTGGCCTCCTAATGTAGCCTATATAAGTACACATTTGAGTTACTTGTACTTTACTTGAGTCCTTTTTTATTTTATGCAACTTTATACTTCTACTCCACTACGTCTCTGAGGGAAATATTGTACTTTTTACTGCACTACATTTGTCTGACAGCTTAAAACATCTACGTCAGTAAAATGCAACATACACATTAATGCAGCTGTAATGTTTATCCAAAAACATACTTTAAGTACATTTAGGAGGAAGTGGAACTGATTAAATTGACTGACAAGTAAGGCTAATGTAGGTTTTAAATATAGCTGTCAGATAAACGTAGTGCAATAATAGTTCCCTCTTAAATGTAGTGGACTAGCCGGAGGTGGAACAAAATGGAAATACTTAATTAAAGTAAGTTTCCGCCATTAATTTCAACACACTGGTTCTGACATTTCTATGGTTGTCATGTTGGAGAAACAACAACTGACTACGATACAAATGTCACACCTAGAATCAGCTCTAGATCTTTCTATCACAGTTGTTTAGGGTCCCCAAAAATTGGGGTACTGTGTGTGAAAAAAGGCCTATACATTTCCCACACTGTTCACTTTTAAATTGAAGCTTTGTCCTCATACAGTAGTCACTCCTTGGTATGTCTTAATACTTACAAACATGCGCTCCACTACTATATGCTCACATTGTACAGTATATTGCAGCGTTTTATTTCCACCCTGCCTGCAGATTGAGAATAGAAAACTCCACTTCACCTGAACAGGCTTTGCACAACACTCATCTTCTATGAGAGCCCACTCACATCTGTGTGTGTGTGTGTGTGTGTGTGTGTGTGTGTGTGTGTGTGTGTGTGTGTGTGTGTGTG